>OW679195.1:54830027-55006578 GCA_940337035.1 Agriotes lineatus | reverse complement strand
TTAAGGCGCAGGCTTCTTAAAATCAATAGGAGCCGCAATATTTCCACTCCATCTCCATCTGTACCCTGAAGATCCTTCAGTATCATTTTATTGGCATGTTACGTTCCTGCCACATATAGAAAACCTATGAAGACCTTCAGTTCAGTTACGACCGTATCATTCGCGTCGCGTTCTCGGTCGTATGGGCCTTTTCTTCAATACGAATCTGTTGCTTTGTTCACTCAACAATTTGTTTGCAGCATTTGATTGGAGAAAATAGTACTTCAACATGTTACAGGTACTATAGCTTGACGCGATTTGTGTATAATTTCTTGGGGAAGAATAACAATTGTCTGTGGTTCATTGGGATGCTTTTTATGATGTCTTTCCCAAAATGAAATCGATTGTTTTTCGAGTACGCTTCTTCATTAGTACCACGTTCCTCAGTGTCATAAATGTTTCTTCTTAATGCTCATATTCCGTATCTGCGTCCACTATATCCTGATAAACTTCTACTTGGGTAGGATTTTCTTCATCTTTGATATCATAGATATAGAAGAGCGTCTACGTCTTAGGATACTAAATTACAATATCGCTTACAGTTTAAATCATAGTGCATTAGGTATGCTCGCATCTATATTCACAGTGACAACAGCAGGGTGTGATTGTAGTTAGTGGGTAGTTAGAGGGGAAGGAGAAAAGTACCGTGGAGAAGAAACTTTTATACATTTTAGTCGAATGCCAACGTTTTGAAATATAACTTATTAAAGTCGTGTTTTATAGGACTTTTTCCACTGTCTAGTGTGTATATCACACGACGTTTCGGGAGTTTTGATCTACAACCGTCTTCGAGTGTTCCTAGTTAGTCCTGAGAAGGACTGACCAGATCGGTGGCCTAGTGGTAAAGGTGACAGGCTAGTAATCAGAGTGATCAGCGGTCCTGGATTCAAATCCCGGGGTAGGCACAAGTGTACGTATAAAGACGTACAATATCAGTCCTTGTCAGGACTAACTAGAAACACCTGAAGACGGGAGTAGATGAAAACTCCTGAAACGTCGTGTGATATACACCCTAGACTAGTCTTGTACAAAATCTTATAACAAATTCCTCTTATGTAGTCACGTATCCTTACCTAAAATACCACATCTTTGATAAAAGGAATATCTTATTTGTCTTTAAAGTAGTGTACCACGTACAGTTAAGCTACGGTGTAATAAAAAGACTTGGTAGACACATACACAAAAAACCATTGAAAGAATGCTGATTAATTGAAGCTTTTTGTTGAACAGCTGTTAACTGAAAACGTTTGAGTTACACGAATTTACAATTACTTCGCTATTGAAGGATTTTACGTTCACTCCTTTTATTTAAAATGCGTTATGGCGTTACGACGGTCTAAAAATATAATTATTGTACTCTTCGTGACTTTCTTACATAACTTTATGCACATTTTTACATTTTTTGTTTCAAACTTATATACAGCGATATAGACGTACACAATCAGTTTGTTTCTACCTTTATGGTGTTGAATAGTGTGGAAAGTCTTTCCATCTACGGTTGTTCTTTGGAAATGTTTTAGTGTGTTAACAATTTCTATTCTTTTTTTTAAAGTACTTTAGCTACTTTACTGTTCCAAGTTTGCTTTTTTTCTGTTGTTGTTAGCCCTTGCTTTCCATATCTGTTTCACTTCACGGCATCCATCCAATCTTATCAAATGTGTCAACCACATTAGTCACATCTGCGCAAATAATTTCGGTTGCATAAATTTATTGTAGGTTCCTCATCCCCATTCTTACTTTTTCGCCTGTGCCCTACATTATTTAGCTATTGCATCTATTAGCCTTAGAAACAATAAAAGACCTGTCTTACTCTCTTCTCAGTGAATAACTCTAGTTATATTATGTAAGGACAATTTTTTAATTTAGCGCTTTTCCGGTTTTGTATTTCAAATACTATTACTTTTTCCGTTTCATCTAGGTGCAAATTAATAGTTGAGTTATGTTTTCAAATTCAATTTCGTTCATTTCAATACTGGCGTCTTCCGGCTCATTTCATTACATCTTGAGCGCAACGTCGATTTAAATTTAGATATGCTTACTTGGCGCATGAATGACGTTTCATTATTAATTGCTGTTTGGCTGCAGAGTATAGGCCGTTTCATAGAGGTATGGTATTGTCAGAGAGAGAGAGAGAGAGAGAGAAAGAGAGAGAGAGAGAGAAAGAGAGAGGGAGAGGGAGAGAGAGAGAGAGAAAGCAAGATAAATAGAGCAGGAGGAGAGTGATCAGCTATAAAAGGTTTTGTTAATTTACTGAGCTTATTTTTTAGAAATGGTGTTTCATAAAAAAAAGTATTAGTCAGTACATAATTCCATTAAAATGTATTGAAAGGTAACGTTACGTTTCGCAGAATTTAGATTCCATTGGAAATTAATAAAACAGAAGGATTCCGTGAACCGTCTAATACTAACATATCCAAAACCGAGTTCAACTAGATTACATCCAATTAAACCAGATGATACTTAACGTAACTTAAAAATTATGGAACTATAAACGTTCAGGGAAAAACACTTTTATCTTAATAATAATATGTTAATTACATCAACCTCTAATATTTTAGCGGTACACTTCAGTAATTTGTTAATATAAATTTCAAAATAATTGTTTCAAATACATTAATACAAGAACATGAGTTCACCGAACCCAATAACACCATGAAGAAACGTTCTTCTTTCGGCAAACATTTATAAAGATTTTAAATATTTAAGTATTCCTTTACAGATGTATCATAAATAAAATTTTAAATATATCAAACAACATATTGCAACCACCAAAAATCTTTCAAGGAAGTTTTACTTAAAATGAATAATGTATTACAAGATTACTGACTTTAAACAGGTAAATTTTGTGAGGTCCTTATTCCTTCACTAATCTAATTTGTCATTTTGAGTATTTACAGATCCAATGCACTCATGTAAAACTTATTTGTTTTTATTTGTATGTCTGATGAAGCAGATCTAAATTCTGCGAAACGTTACGTTACCGTTCAATAAATTTTAATGAAATTATGTACTGACTAATACTGTTTATTTTTTATGAATCACCATTTCTAAAAAATAAGCTCAGTAACTTAACAAAAACTTTTATAGCTGATCTCTCTCATATTTTTAATAATATATAATAAAACAGCTGTTATCAAAATTCAAAATAATAAATAGAGCAAGCGCGATTTCCCTTGGGCTTCGGGATTCAATGGTCAGACTTGGAAGAGGCAACAAGTGTGACCGTTTGTTCCACAACCTTCGCTTCCGCCGGGCGACGACGTCGAAATTAAGTTACATTGTGAATGGGTGTTACTGGTCCAGTTCTTGGTCATTTAAGAGACATGTGGTGCAGTTATTAGCCGAGGACTTCTCGTATCGTGGAGTTGGCTACCTCCAATTGACGACATTAGGGCGGATTATTAAATGCTAATTGTTTTTAATGAAGTTACGTGTACCGTACCGAAACATTCGCGTTGAGTATTTAACATCGTCCAGACGCACTCGACAGATAACACCCTAGGCCGCTTTCTGCAGTTCTTTAAGCATTTTGGGGCAGTCACTTGAGCACGGATTGCAGCTTCGTAGGACGTCAAGGAAGTGCTGCTGAACCCCTCAAAGATAATTTGTCGTTTGTAGTCATTTTAAAGGGCACTATGTGCAGTGAAGTCGTCATTTATACGACGAAGTGTCGCCATTTTGTTATTTGAAATGAAGATTTTGAATAGTAATTACCGCCATTAAGTCGGTTTTGATTATTTTCCGTCAAGATTTAATGTGTGTAATTAGTTTAATCGTTGTGTAATTAAAGTTATTGCCGTTTTTGGGTCAGTTAGATTGTTCGCTGCCATGTTTACTGCCTGTGTTTAGATTAAACGTTGCGCAATTAACAACAACCTTTATCGAAAATTTCATTTAATGTTCATTGTTCACCTACATATTTCTACGTTAATATAGTTCATTTTCAATTAGTTGTGTTTTTCTAGGCTTATGACGTTTGCATGTGTATTTTTGTGATGTTTTTCCTCTGTAAAAGAGTTTAGACAGCCTAAGGAAAATGCAAGCAAGGTAAGTCCAACGCAGCTGTACGTAGACCATCGCCCAAGCACTGCCAAGGTCGTGTTCCACTTCCACTTTCTCGGCGAGCCCACCTGTGTTTTTCTCGAGTTAGTAAAGTAGTGGCGTCTGGCAATTAACATCTTTATTTCGTATACCGAGTCGTTGCCCTAATTAAGGTCGTAATAGAGCTCCCCTTTTCTATCTGAGTCTTAGTCGGCAACTTTTGTTACAGCCCATCGTAACATAATTGGAGCAACAGATCCCAGAATTTTTCGATTTGTGTTTTATGGAGTAATTAACGGTTAAGTATTTTGAATGTCAAATGCATGCCGTAACGACGTTTTCTTGCTGTACCAAGTAAATGATTAGTTCTTAGGATATTCCTGCTACTAGCATAAATACTTTCTGTACCCCTCCGCAATACCTTGTTAACTTTTCGTTGTTGCAGAGTGTTCTATATTCTGTCCCTCGTTACTCTATAAAATGCCACTCTTAAGTCCACAGAGTGCAAACATTGTTCCCCATTCCATGCAAGGCTTCCTTATCAGTCTCTTCGCCCTCATGCCTCCATATACTTAGTTTACTAACGACTAGTATTGAGATTGCTCTATAATTTAGTAGCTATGGTTCACTCTCTCGGTATGTTCACCATAGTACACGCAGTACTTATTATAATACTATGAAGAAATTATAGGCCTTCTCTGTTCACGTATTTAATCATTTCAGCTTTAATATTGCCAAACAAAAAATGAGTATTACAGTATTATGTACTTTCATACAGGATGTTTTTTGTTGTTTCTGGTCAATTTGTACTGCATTTTGTAAGGCAAAATTTTGAGAGCGACAGAATGAGCGACAATAAGTTGCTTTGATTCTGTTATCGACTAAGAGGTAGCATCAAATTACAGTTACAGATATTTGCACCGATACAGTTTATCTAAATGGACCCCAGAAAGAACATAGCTTTCTGTTCAGAATGTGTCGCAATGAAAACCAAGAAGTGGAAATTCTTCCATAAACGCAATAGTATTCACGGTAACCTGTTCTCCCCTCAAAAGAATGGTGTAGAAATTCCACTGCTCGCAGTAAAACATTTTTGTGTATTCGTAATGAACCTATAACCACGCATCCATCTTTCAATTAGTCATGCTAAAAGTGTCTTGCAAAACAGCCATATCGACTATCCACTTCCACATTTAGATAAGATTCCCGATAGGCAGCGGTAGAGCTGAGCAACATCACGCGTACTTTCCTCGGGACTGCTCGATTAATAATTTTAATTAAGCAAATTAACCAGATGTACTTCTGATGCAACGTGTGGATGTGGGAAGAAGCTATGCAGGCGGTTAAAAAGTTGTAGTGATTGAACGGAACTACTGCACATGCAAATTACAGCAGCTGCGTGTTTTATTTGAAACAAAGGTGAAATTTAGAAAATGTCGCATATTATTCAAGTTTTGTGTATATATGCTCTCGATAAACTGTCAAAACGTGGAAACGTGACTGTTAAAAAAAACTCAAAATGCTCAATTAGTAAAAGCAACTCTCAGAGCAGGCTTGCATGTTAATTAAAATTTTAACTAAGAATTCTGGGGTCCACTAAATTAAACCATTAAGATAGACTCTTCCTCTTACCGCAATCTCCTTATCGACTATATGCGTTTCCAAATAGTTAAAATTTTTACGAATGCTAATCAGCTGGACTACACAGAGAAAGTAATTTATGGGCGTCTAAAATTACCGAAAGTGATACAATGAGGAATGAATTTGAACTTTGCATGCTTTAATGGCAAATGCATATGCAAAAAACATTTTATGAGTTGCAAAGGCTGCTCAAATCCATTTGTCACTGGAAACCTTTATAGACACCTTTGATAAAATCTTCTATTTGCCAGAACGGACGTCTCAGTTTTCAGATATTGCCTCCGAATTAAATAATTGTACTAAAGCGACACCTAGTATTTCCGCATCTACTAAAAGTCAGCTGATGATTTGCAATCAGAAATTGTATACATTAATTGCAACTGTGCTAATCTTGACATGAATATTGCAGTCGAGTAACAACGGGGAAACTTGGTGAAAACCTAACGGAAGAATAAATTAAGTTTATTTCGATACCCATCAATGAAAAAGTCTTTGATATGCAGCCGTAAATCATGTGGGTTTTTTAGGTTCGAAATCAATCCCCAGTTACTGGAAATCATAACATTATTCATAGTAGCAATTATGTGCATGTTAGGAGGCAAGAAAATATACTGTTAGTAGAAGCTATACTACACCTTCCATTTTTATCCGATATTACATAAGGGCTGAAGCTTCTTTGATGTGGCTTTTTATTACAAAGTGCAGGGCCGAGCCAAGGGTATCTGCCGCCCGGGTGCAAGATATAGTTTGCCGCCCCTATAGCGTATAGCTCCTTAGACGTAAATAGTGTTAATTTTAAAATTCTGCGTTGCCTTGATAACTGTAACTTGTTTTAAAAAATAAAAAAATATAAAGGTTATTATAAACTTTATTATTTGTATAAATTAAAAAATTAAATATTTAAAACAACTAACATAATGCTTTAATAGTTATAAAACAAAGTATTGCTTAAATTATTTATTATTAGTAACTTAGAAGTTATAAACATGAACTAAAAACTACATAAATTCTAAATTTAAATATCAAAAGCGACTTTTCTTGCTTTTTTAATTGCAAATTCTCGTATTAAATCCGTCATATCTAACGCCTGGCAGATCTCTTCCTCGATGCTTATTACAGCCAAATTTGTAAGTCTGTTCTGGCTCATAGTAGATCTCAAATAGTTTTTAATTATTTTTAATTTTGAAAACGATCTCTCACCATGAGCCACAGTGACAGGCATCGTTAAAAAAATTCGTAGGGCTACAGATAAATTCGGGAAAGTGCTAATTAAATCATTAGCCACAAGGTATTCTAAAGTTTCCTTGGCCGAAGTCGTATTGCTTTTATTATAAATGGACAATATTTCAATTTCATTGCACAAATCAATTGCATTAACATCCATTTGTTTTGTAGATGAATCGGTTAATTTAATTTGTAAATCCATACAACATTTCATTAATTCTTCTTTATCTATAGATAAAGAGCCTAAATTATTTAAAAAGCCAAAATAGGAGTTGCACTCGTTTAACTGTTCAAATCTGTCATTTAATTTTGATATTACTATATCAAGAATATAAAAATAAAAATTGACTTTGAAATTCAACTCTGGTGATTCGATTGATTCATCTCTATGTTCATAATCAAAAAAAACCTTTGCTTTTCTCGGTCTAACCAAGCCTACAGCTGGAAAAACACTTTCGCAGTCTATATCTTCAGCAATTTTTTTTGCCTCATTAAGCATAGCTGTAAAACTACCTTCAGATCGTATTTCAATGAAAAAAATTTGAATTTCTGTCAACATTTTTACAGTTTCTGGTAAAATAATATTAGATTTTTGCATGATTTTGCTTACAGTGTTTATTTTTGATAAAATATTGTACCAAATTACTAGAGAACACACAAATTTATATGATTTTATTTTATTAATTAGTGACTTTGCAAGGTTTTTTGTGTCATTGTCTCTTGATGTATCATTATAAAGGGAAAAGAGAGCATCATAAATTTTTTCTAAATTAAATCTAAGGGTTTTAATGGCATCGATTCTACTCTCCCACCGTGTATCAGATAAAGGTTTTACAGTTATGGTAGGAAGTTCTTTCATGAGAATATGCCAACGGTAGGTGGAGGCTGAAAAAAAAACATATATTTCTTGAATAATAGCAAAGAAATTTGTTACTTTAAGCGAACTTTTCGCAGCATCATTGACAACTAAATTAAGACTATGAGCTGCACAAGGGACAAAAAAGGCTCTAGGATTTATATCAAGGATTCTTTTTTGCAGCCCATTATGTTTGCCTTTCATGTTGGCACCGTTGTCATATCCCTGCCCTCGCATATCCTTAATATCAATATTTAATTCTTTTAAATAATTCAATAAAAAGGCCGTTAGTCCTTCACCAGTTGTATCTGTAACTGGGCAGAACCTAAAAAATGCTCTCTAATTTCTATACCCTTTGAAATATCATTAATGAAAACGAACCTGACAACTACAGTTATTTGTTCTTCGTGACTCACATCAGGTGTACAATCTAATATAATTGAATAATATTTACACAATTTTAAAGTTTCGATTATATTTTGCTTGACTTTTTCACCTATTAGACAAATTAATTCATTTTGGATTTTATCACCTAAATAATGTGGCATATTATTGTATCTTTTTGAATTCTGCCAATATGTTCCGCCATTATATTATCGAATTTTGCAATTGATTCAATTAGCTTCAAAAAATTACCATTGCCTTTTTCGAAAAGTTTTGATTACTTCCTCTAAAAGCTGCTTTTTATCCAGCTAAATACTGTATGACACAAATGATTCTTTCAATAATTGACGTCCATCGTTTTTTTTTCCAACTTAATTAAATTTTGGTTGACTGAGTCAACAGTTGTCCCTTTTCAATCGATTTTTTTAGCTCGACCCATTTCTTAACACTCTCAAAATGCCCCTTACTTTTTTCGTGCCTGTCTAAATTTTGAGATAAGTATCGCCAGTCAGTATAACCTTTATCATCGTTAAAAACATTATCAGTAACTTTAAATAATTTGCAACAAAAACAAAATACAGAATTATTTGACTTAGAATAAACTAACCATGTTCTAGGAACTTTTTCATTATTGCTTAATTTTTTGTCATAATAAGTAGTTGAAAAAGATCTGTTTGAATCGTCTAATGGAAATGCAATATTTTTCAGTTGTAATGGCCCCAATTCAAGAATAGACATTTTAATGTTATCTGTTAAAACTTGCGGCCAAAGAGCAGGATCTTTCAATATTTCCATCCAGCGTCCTCAGCAGCAACCTCGGTTGGTGGTGGTGAATCCGGTGTGTCCTGTGCATCCGCCTCGGATTTATTATTTTTTTGCCCTATTTCTGGATTTTCCATATGCGTGTCCTTGTTCGAATCAAGCGGTTCCTCCACTTGCAGGCTTGTTGATGGTTGTTCGGCTGCAGCCGCCGTGGAAACAAAAAATTTTTTTAAGGAGCCAGCCAGTCCTTTTTTAATTTCGTCTTTTTCGGACTTTCTTTTTCGATACTGAAAGCCGGAAAGTCTCTTTCTGCCATCGGCCATCTGAATTAAGCACAAATAAAGTCTAAGGATAGCGAAACAGAAAAATAAGCAGTAAAGTTCAAATGTTTAAAATAATGAAAAATACTTACGTTTTAAAACTTTCAACTTTAAAAAGCACTATATTATTTAGCTCTTGCTTGAAACGTTTAGCCTTTTTATTTCTGCTTAGTTCAGTACAATCTTACTAGCATTCAATCGCAAACTAAACTAACCCCCAATTGCCCTTTTTAAGTTTGTTATCGTATATGCCGGCGGCATGCATGAGCATGAAGCATGTTGCAACAAAGCACAATTACACAATTTACTCATTATTTTTGTGTCTAAAGAGGGCCGCTTAGTCTAGCTGATTTCGCTGATCTATATAGTTTCGTGTTTCATGACGCTGCACCATAGCGACAGAGCGATAACTCGTGTGTCGGTATAATCACCGTGTACAATAGCAAACGGCACCGACGCGACGTGTTTATAATAAAAATAAATTATAAGTAATAAATTATTATTGTATGCTTGCCGCCTTAAAAATGCAACCGTTTCTCTGTATCAAGTTACCTTTATACGAAAAAAAGCCAGACACAAGACTATAACTTGATAAAAAATGTTGCATTTTCTAATGCCGCAAGGCACAAGCATACCTATCTTAAATTTCTTTCATTTTTCATTTTGCCGCCCCAAATAGTTTGCCGCCCGGGTGCTGTGCACGCTTTGCACCCCAGGCACGGCTCGGCTCTGACAAAGTGAACCGAATTCTCTGAACTTCTGAACCCATCGTCTTATTGTCAAGTACGATGGAACATCCTGCCGCCTGTCGAATTGTCTTCTGAACGCAGGTTGCACAGTTATTGTTGATTTGGTCCTAATAACTCAACACGATAAGCTCGCTCTTGCACATTAAAACGCATTTTGACATATTATTTAAACATTAAAACAAAACTCCTGAGCCTACTTAATAAAATGATATTCATCATATTTGTATGAATAAAAACCTTAGTGGAATATTGCACGTTAAAATGTTTAATATGTTTCTGCCGGTCCCTGTATTAAAAATGTAACGAATACATTGCTAAAATTAAGTTTTATTGAGCAAATCTTTATATATATAATTCTTCTGTACGTGTGTATGTGACTGAACTCCTCCTAAACGGCTGGACCGATTTTGATGAAATTTTTTGTGTGTGTTTGAGTGGGTCCCTGGATGGTTTAGATTCACAATTGGATCCGGTAGGTGGCGCTGCAATCGGGTTCTAGGAATTTTTAAAAAATCTTTTGACAAATTTCCCTTTTTAAATTTTTAAAGATTTCTCGCATATCATAACATATAATCCCAAAATTTCACCCCCCTCCGCCCCCAATATTTTTTAAAATGAAAAAAAATCGAAAATTAGAAAATCGAAAAAACCTTTGCTGAACCTGCTAATAGCAGGCAAACCAACGTTCGGACAGGACAACGTCTGTCGGGTCCCCCAAAATTTCACCCCCCCCCCTCCCACCACCCACCAATATTTTGATATCGTAGGGTCTATTAGAGATGACGTAAGGCCCAGGTGGTTGAGCTCCACAATACACCTGCATATTATACGTATAAAACGTTTGTGAGTCACAGAGGCCGTAAATTTTCAATCCATACTTGGCCGGCTTTTGAGCCATATCTTTATATATATAATTCTTCTGTACGTGTGTATGTGACTGAACTCCTCCTAAACGGCTTGACCGATTTTGATGAAATTTTTTGTGTGTGTTTGAGTGGGTCCCTGGATGGTTTAGATTCACAATTGGATCCGGTAGGTGGCGCTGCAATCGGGTTCTAGGAATTTTTTTTTTTGACAAACTTCTTTTTTTAAATTTTTTAAGATATCTCGCATAGCAGAACATATAACCCCAAGATGGGGTAAAATGGGGTAAATAAGCCTAAACAATCGATATGGGTGTCGTTATTGAGGTTTTTTGGGACGTTGATTGCGAAAATGGCATTTACTCTAAGACGATGGATATGACATAAAATTAAAACTCTATAGTGGTGAAACGGGGTTTCAGAGACAAATTATTTTTGGGCAGAACAACGTTTGCCGGGCCAGCTAGTATTTTTATAAAAAGGGGATAGCTATTATTTAAAGCAAAAAGGAAAACATCGAGTTTTTTTTTCTTGCCTAGCCATTGGGAGTTATTTTGCAGGGCTAGCCTTAGAAAGCAACACTTTCTCGTCTCTATGGAGATGGTAAAATTCGATTTTCTAATCAAGTAGGATGAAAACAATTTTACACAAAGGTAATATGCATGTTTTCGGGAATGTGCTGTATTTGTTTTAGGAATTAAAAGATTTCATTTCTTCTTCCCTCTTGTATCGTGCTCATGTCACAAGATGCCAAAGTGTTGTTTATTTTTATACAAAAATATAGCAATTGATTGTAAATATCATTAACAAACAGAAAGAATGTTTGCTTCCGAAAAAATAATATCAGTTGGATAACTAAAGTCTTTATTAAATACTTTTATAATACGCTTTTTTAAATTTCTAGTGGGTTTAACAGTTTTCAGTTGCACCCCAGCCTATAATTCCATATTGAATTACTAACTGAGCTACACGGAAATAATAGTATATTATGTTATTAGGAGCAAAAGTTATATTTTATGTGGCGAGGCTGTACGGGTTATCTGCCGAGCTTGCGAGGCAGATAAGTACAGAGGAGCCACATAAAGATACTTTTGCTCCGAATAAGATATAGTATTTTTTCTTCAAACGTTTTTATAACAAATTATTTACAACTTTGTGAACAAAATTCGAAGAAAATTATTTGATCTCGTCAGCGGCAGATAATATTATCTGCCGCTTCAAACGGCAGTAAAATATGGCATTATACTGCCGCTTGGCAATAAAGTGACAGTTTAGCATCATCAATCCAGCAGTATAATGCCATATTTTACTGCCGTTTGAAGAAAAACACTTTTAGTAGTATTCAGTTGTATAATATTTTTAAGTACTCGTAATTTATAACTGCACTGTAAATCATATAAATTGACTATACTACCTTTAAATGTATTACCTACATCCAACCCTAAGGTATTTTAGAAATACGTTAATGTAAAGCCGCGTACACATTAATAAATATTTACGTTGTATGTTGTATTTCAAAATGTATCCCACTTATTTGCGGCGCAAATTTAATACAAATGCATCATTTTTCGACTCACAAATCTGTGTTGTGCGTTGTGTGCCGGCGCGGCGATCCGCCTGTTCGTCGATTTGCAGCGCGGCGCATTGTGAATTATTTTATTACTAGTAAGTTTTATATTCACAACATTTGTGGAAATAAAGAGTAATAAAAGAAGATGGAATGTCATCCAGTAACGTCTTTTGTTCTTATTATTGAGTTTATTTTTATTTTTTGGAATTAAATGGTGCATTATAATAAATGCCGTAGAATTATTTTTTACTAATAACGAGTAATAAGGCATGGTTAATAAATAATTTCCTTCTACAAGTTGGAAAGTTCATTCCCAAAAATAAATTAAAATTAAAACAACGCGAACACATATATGCTCTACCAACATACGTCTACATCAGCACAACGTTGCGCCGCAAATCTCTTTGAAGTTCAAGTAAATACCGACTGGGCGATGGATAGCGTGCGTCGTCACGAAAATATTTGTGTGCGTTTGTGTTCGGCGAACCGTCCACATCTACATTAATTTCAACGCACAAGCACAAATTTGCGTCAAATACAACGCACAACGTAAATATTTATTAATGTAGACGCGACTTAAGGTACATATAATGAAACTATTCTACCCTAAGCGGTATAATCTACTTTATGAAGAGGTATAACGTTCGACCTCATAACGTTTAACGGTATACCTTGCAACTAAACTAGTGACTAAATTCATGGTAGAAAAGAATACCTTAAGAGGTATAATTGAATACCTTATGGAGGGCCATACAAGTATATGTATCTACCCTGAAGTGAAAGCAGTACTCAAATGTCCAAGGTAGAAAACAATACCTCTAACGGTATATATGATTACCTTAAGAGTATTAACTTAGTAAATGAATAGGTATATAATTTTACTCTTAAAGGTATAAACATCTACCTCGCACCGGAAATAATCACTAACATCAAGGTAGAAAAATATACCTCAAACGGTATGTTTTACTACTTAAGGGTATTAACTCAGCAAGTGAATGGGTAAAGTCTATACATTACTCTTTTTCTGTGACGTCAGAAATAACGAAACATAGCGTTTAAAACGTATGTCTTATGTTACAGTGAAATTCAAAAAGATCATTTAGATCAAGGTAGTAGATTTCAGAAAGAATTTGACATACCGGGTGACAATGAGACTAGGGCCATGCTTATATCTTCTTTATTTATGGATCGACTTGGATAAAATTTTATACCAAGATATTAGATATATTTCTGATTGGCTGCGATAGATATAGTCAAAATGGCTGACTTTCTGTTTTACCGGAAATGATACCAACTTTGATTTTTTAAATGGAACACCCTGTATATTTTATGTTTTTCTAATTCTATGAGTCAAAGTACATATAATAGTCTTGCCAAATGTCAATTTTTCTAAACAAAAAAAATATTTTTTCAATTTTTATTTTTTACCATAGAATGCCTCGACTTGGAAAAATCTATGCTAATTGACTCTAGTAACTCTTAATAATAGCTATTTTATCAATAAGGTCAATAACAAACCTTTAATAAAAGAATATAATTTGCTAAACTCGTTTTTTAAGAAAAAGTCACTTTTTTTAAATGGCACCTAAAGGCCATTTTGCCATTAGATAGAAAATGTCATCATTACCAATCTAACGATATGCATCATGCACTACTTTATCTTTATCGGAAACTGAAAATTAATAAAAAAATATTTTTTTTCTTTAAAAAAATTGAAATTTGGCAGGACTATTATATGTAATTTGACTCGTAGATGCAGAAAAATATAAAATATACAGGGTGTTCTATTTAAAAAAACAAAGTTAGTATCATTTCCGGTAAAACCGGAAGTCAACCGTTTTGACTATATCTATCAGCCAATCAGAAATTATGTCTAGTATCTTGGTATAAAATTTTATCCAAATCGATTCATAAATAAAGAAGATATAAGCATGGCCCTAGTCTCATTGTCACCCGGTATGCCTAACCTTTAGTGTAAGGGATGCTCTAAATAGCACATTTTTCAAATCAAGACATTCTTAACCTATGCAGTCCGACGTTTCTCCTCTTCGAAGAAGTCCCTTACGCTTAAAATAAGATTTTAGGCTTGCTCGCTTGCTTGTTATTGCGCGTTTAGGCTTTTGTTTGTTTG
Organism: Agriotes lineatus; assembly: GCA_940337035.1. Taxonomy (NCBI): domain Eukaryota; kingdom Metazoa; phylum Arthropoda; class Insecta; order Coleoptera; family Elateridae; genus Agriotes; species Agriotes lineatus. The sequence goes on along the minus strand of OW679195.1, from coordinate 54,991,998 downwards.
TTTGTTAATGGACAAGGTCTATGCATGCAGAGTACCAGGTACCTTAGACACCGACTGCTTTGGTCATATGGTCAAAGTCCTACTTAGAATTTCGCCGAGACTGCGCCTTAGTTTTAGGAAACAAAACTGTGCATTTCCAACCAGCGGTAGCCAATTTTTATTAACTCTCGGCGGGAGCCAATATTTTTTAGCTCCTGCATTTGTGTTTATGTCACCATGGATATCACACCAAAGCTTTACAACGTAATGTTGTTTTGGAAATTAGACAAAATGTCACTACAGAAATCTAGAGTCACTATAATGACTTCCTAAAGCAAAATTTTTGAAATTTCGCGCTATAGAACATGTTTTCGAAGAAAAAATCATATATACAGGGTGAATGAAACCACCCGTATCAGTATTTTTTTTAAGGAACGGTGAGTCGTAGAGAGTTGGGATAAAAAAATTTATTATAAAGGTCATACTAAAGAATCGAATGGTGATATTATTATTTCTCGAAAAAGTCAGCATCACGAGTAGTTTTATCCACAATGTTCAGAACTCCAAAATTTTAAATGGCACCATAAGTCGAAAAACGTATTGTTGAAAAGATCGTTAAAAAAGAAGAAATTTTTGTAGGAAAAATTATTTTATTACTACCACCCCTTTTAAGAAATATTCGATTAAAGTTATTAAATTTGAAATTCGTTGTTAAAAAACAAAATTGAAAAGTCGGCTTTTAAAATCTAGTTACCGAATTAAACAATGTTACAAGTGTTCAAAATGTTATTGACATTAAAACGTATGTTGGTTAAAATCAAGGGCGTAGCCAGGATTCCAGTTAGAGGGGGGCATATACTTAATTACCCAATCAACCACTACTATTATAGTTTTTTTTAATTTTTTACAAATCACAAAAATTACAAGTTGAAACATCATCAGTTTCCGCAAATCTGCTACAGGTCGTAGTTTATTTTTTTTTTAAATGTTGTAGAATGTGAATTGCAATAATGATTATAAATCAACTGCCTTTTGCTCTTTATAAATGGCTACGCCCATAGTTAAAATGTTGTAATTTTGCGATTTCTCGATTTAACAAAACAATGTACCCTTTGGCACTGGAGGTTCCTTTTTATCCCTCCTGTGGTTTATTTGCTTTGCCCCTACGCGCCTCGGCAACTAAACGCACATTCGTGATAAAAAAGCTCAACTTCAGTGATAACGTATGTGAAAATTAATACTTACTTACTTAATCGCTCCTCTTTCTACCTTAATTCAGGTGTAGAGGTTCTCTTCTTCTAATTCTTTGTAATTTTTCTCCATTCTTGTCTGTTTCTGGCTATTTCTTCAGCTTGGGACCATGTTAGGTCTCTGTTTTGTAATATGTTGGCCATCTGCTCATTCCACGTGTTCTGAGGTCTTCCTATTGGCTTCTTCCCTGTTACCTTCATCTGTCAGACTGCTTTTGTTGACTTCTCAGAGTTCATTCTTATGAGGTGACCCCAGCAGCGAAGTTGACGTTGCTCTATTGTTTTATTGAGGGTTGTTGTTCCTAGTCTTTCTCTAATCGCGCTATTTCTGATCCTATCCTTTATTCACACCCCTAGTACCTTCCGTAGATATCTCATCTCCATTGCTTGTAGTCTACTTTTGTGTCTTTCGTTTAACACCCACGTTTCACTCCCGTACATTAATGTCGGATTGAACACCGTTTTGAACACTTTTATTTTAGTTTCGTGTGAGATTTCTCTTTTACACAGAAATTTTTTATCTAGGGCGTAAAATAGTTTATTTGCACTTGCAAATTAATATAAAAATAAAATAGTTAAAATTTAAATTCCAAGTCCCTATACCTTCTTACTGAAGAGACTTTGTACTAAGGTATATTAGGTTTAATCGGTTATTATAACCTAAGGAATCTATGACCAATCGGTGTCTCATTCTTTTTGGGATACCCTGAATAATTGTTATCCTTGACTTTATCTATTTACTTACATCTTATATCAAAACAAACTAAACACTTTTGGTTTTGGTGAACGGTGCATGTAGCTACAAGATTTAATTATCAAAAAAATTTAAGGGTGATGAACATGAAGGTAGCCTTTGAAAAAAATCGTTAGAGCCGTTTTTGAAAAAATCGAAAAAAACTGAAAAATCACAAGAGTAAACATCTACTTCCAGTTATGCGATTTTCTTCAAAAGTTTTCTGTCGGATTTACATAGTATAAAAAACTTGTATATGAAGTTTCAACGCCATACCTCTTTTCGTTTTTGAGATATTCTGTTCACAGACAGACACACAGACAGACAGACACACAGACAGACAGACAGACAGACAGACAGACAGACAGACAGACCAATGAAAAAAATACGTTTTTTGGGTTCAGGGGACTCTAAAACGTGAAGATCTGTCAAAAACTCAATTTAGAATTTTTGAGGTAAATCCAATACTTCATTTATTGTAAAAGGAAGCAAAAATGGAACTATGGTTATTTTGTTAAAAAACTCAAACATTTCCCAAGCCCAGTTAAATGGAACCGGATTAATAGTACGACATCGGCATGAAAATTGTGTGAGTTTGGAAATCTTCTTAAATGCATCAGTTTGCTGTGTGTTTGGCATTTTGTATCACAATAAATGAGGCTCAATTACAAACTTTGAAATGTGTGCCGCAACCAGTGTTTAGCCATGGTCAGTTGTGTGTCAGTGAACAGAAATGCCTAGAGGCTGGATCAGGTTTCTGTTACTTGCATTGGTTCTTGTCCCTAATATTTTAAGCACAGGAATGAGACTGCATTCCTGTTTTAAGACAATTTAGTCAATGTCACTTAAAGGGACGATAATGTTGCTACCATTAAAAGGCAGCCTCACATTTTATGAATTATGGCTTAGAAGAGGGCAGCAACGATGCGAATGAATACAACATTAAATGTCGATTGATTTTATTACAAAAATAAATGGGCTTTTATACAAATATAACTGCTTACTTACATACTAACATTTCAAAGTGCAAAGTATAGTTCACTGGAACGATTCTAATATTTGAAAATAATCAGTCAGCAGTAAGCGGTATGGTTTCCGCATTATCTGCATTTACGTTACACTGAACTTGGAAGTTCTAGGTCATGTCATAACATAATATGCTTACTGGTGACAGTGGTCTTTAAACCGATTGATTATGAAAGCAAAAATGGCTTTTAACTTATGAACTGGATTTCGTAAATTTTGAATTGAAGTTTATATCTGTTTAATCTAAATTAAACAGTCAGAATGTCGACGGTACTCTCATTTAACAATTTAAACGAGGAATGTGGAATCAGTTGGGGATATGTTATTAAAATATTATTTAGTGTTTATGTAATAAATGTTTTTTGCAATTATATATGCATGTACATTTTACACATTTTGTTCTTTGATATATCTTAATACAAAGAAAGTCAATAAACCTTTTGTGGTAATTAGTTCCACGTTCTACTATTAGGCATAGTTACTCTTTTTTGTAACACTCTTACAGTGTATGCTTTCTAACATTTTTAAAATGACACAATTTTGATTTCAGAGCAATGCAACAGCGACTCAGTAATGAACCTGTGGCGGTAATCGTGGATGATATTAGTGACGTGTCTTTAGCCGTATGGGTTTCTTTTGCCGAAATCTACAATGAATATGTATATGACTTGCTTAAACCTGCTCCTGCTCGAGGTCAACAAAAACAGAAATTACGTCTGGGATACTGTAATGGTAATGCTTACATTAAGGACTTAACATACATTAACGTATCATCAGGATTGGAAGCTTACCACATTTTGCAGTATGGTTTACATAATTTGAAATACGCGGCCACATTAGTAAATGATCATTCGAGTCGGTCGCATTCTATCTTCACAATAAAGTTGGCTCAAGCATCTAGTACGAATGAGGGTGTTGGCATCAGTTTATTCAACTTTTGCGACTTAGCTGGCTCAGAACGCCTTAAAAATACTAATAATGTCGGCGAAAGACTTAAAGAATCTAACAACATCAATACATCTCTTCTGGTGTTAGGAAGATGCATTAGCTTAGTAAGAGAATCTCAAAAGAATAATGACAATAGGCTTATTCCTTTTCGAGAATCAAAACTTACTCAACTCTTTCAAAATGCGCTTTTAGGCCAAGAAGCTATTGCTATGATAGTGAATATTAATCCCATAAGAGAAATGTTTGATGAAAGTCAGCATGTGTTGAATTTTTCTGCTATTGCTAAAGATGTTATAGTGGAAGAGCAACAGATAATTAAACGTCCTTGTAAAAATAGATTTTCCGAATATATGGCAGCCAGAGATACCGAACTTGCTTCTGTACGCATTCATAACGAAGACAATAAAGAAGATCTAGAAGAATTAAGGCAACATGTGGATGAGTTGTATAATGAACTGGCTCAGCAAAAGTTGGATGCTGAAGAAGAACGAGAACATGTTGTCAACACTTACAAAAGAATTTTAGAGGAAACAAATAAATATTGGGAACGCAGATGCCAAGATCTACAGGATATGTTAGCAAAAAATATGCGAGAATCGAGAAAAAGCAGTTCACAGCAAGCTACGTTGACTATAATTAATTTAGACAGTTCTACAGACGACGAAGATGGAAATATAACTAAAATTAGTGCTGAAAATAGTAAAAAACAGTTAAACGAGTCGACTAGTATAACACGTCTTGAAAGTGAATTAAAACAAACAAAATCTCAACTTGAAGCTAGTGACGCAGAACTGCATAAATTAAAATCCAAAGAGAAATTAATGGAGGCAACCTTAAAAGATGCTGAAAAAGTATGCCGAGAATTGCAACTGCAACTTGATACTCAAGCTAAAGAGCTATATTCAAAAATTATACAGCAAGAAGATCAGGTTAATGAACTTAATGCTTATATAGATGAATTACATAAACACAAGGCGACAAAATGTGACATGGACGAAGACAAACAGTCTTATGAATTTGTTTTTTCTCAGGATAAAATGAACGTTTCCCAAGAAAACTAAATACAATAAAAACTTTTGCTTTAACTTTTATTTATGTTACCGTGTAGTTGATATTGTTATATATGTAATTAGTTTTAGCGAACCACCTTGTGGATTTTTTACTATTTAATTTGTTGATATTGACAATTATTAATCATAGAGCTACAGTCTTTCACGAGCTTTCTAATAGCTTTTCGATACTTTTGCGTTGCATTGTTTTTCAACATTTAATAGTTGTGTTCTACTATAAAGTTTACTTTTTTAATATAAAAGTTGATGTCAATAATCACATTGAAATTCTTTTTATCGGCTCTAATAAGAGTTAATTGTTTTTCTTTTATCTTTTTAATGTTACTAAAAGTGTTTTGTGAAAACTTTTGGCGTTTAGTCAATTTCTGTTTTTTGTGTTTTTACCAAATACCTAACTAGCTAAATAGTGTGGGCGCTCCTGCTAAATTTAAAAATAAAAAAAGGCGCTATAAATAACCCAATCTTGAAATATTTTATTGCTGTAATTGTTATGTGTATATGATATTGACATTATTTTTATTTAAATAAATGACTATCATCTCAAAGGGTTGGATTTCTACATCCTAGCAAGTATTCTCTCTCCTCAGCCCTTGTCCTTGCGTAATGGTGTGGTGGCATCATGTTTCTACTGAAGTTACGATGTCTCTCCATGTTTTCCTATCTAGTGCCAGTGTTTTGGTTTTGGCCGGTTAGTTTGCTAAATTCAGCTTTGTGGTGTACGTGAGCGTGCTGTTGGTCGCCGTTCATCTCTTTTATCTCTTATCAACAATCTCTCCATGTCGTTTGTTGTTCTTGCTATACAGATTGTGGCAGGCTACTAGGACCATTGCAAAAGCAAAGAGGATGTGCATGTCGCCGTCGTGGTGTTTAACAAACGCACAATCAATGTACGATAGCGGTAGGTCGTTAGGATCATTATAAATACAAAGTATAAATATTCGATTTTTAAATTTTTTAGATACAATTATGGTCACATGTAAAGTCTCCTTGCTTTTGCTATGGTTCTAGTGGTCTGCCGTAATCTGTATGTCCAAAGTATTGTAGACATTGTTGGTGTATGCGAGTCGATAGTCTCGTGTGTATATTGAGCTCTGTTAATATGGAATTGTTGGTACGATGTGCAGTCCAGGGTATTCGTAGCAGTCTCCTGTAGCACCACATTTTTTGTTTAATTGTCCACGTCTCAGCAGCATACGTGGCTATTGGAAAAATTAGAGTTTTTACGAGCTTCAATTTCGTTGTTTTTGTTATGTTTTGGTCTTTCCATATTCTCGTAAGCTTTGTCATCGCTTTTCTTCCTGTTGCAATCCTTTATTAGTTACTATTGATTCTAGGTATTCAAATTTTTCTTCTACTTTGCAATTGGCTATATGTTGTGTATGGCGAAGTTTGTTATTGGCACCGTCTATAATCATTACTTTTGTTTTTTCTGTATTTATTTCCAGTCCATATGGCTTACTTTCTTCTTCTGGTCGATGCATGATGTTTCGGAGTTCTTCCTTCTTTGTTGCTATTATTAATGTGCCATCAGCGTATCTGAGGTTGCTGATTTGTCTCCCTCCAACCGTGATCCCTCCATTTCAGTTGTCAAGTACTTTTCGCATTATGTGTTCACTATATATGTTGAACAATATAGGTGACAGTATGCATCCTTGTTGAACGCCAGCTAAGGTATTAAACTTTTGAGTGTGAGTGTTTGCGATCCATATCCTTGTTTCATTTGTTTTATATAGTTGTTTTATTAAGTGTATTAAATGTTTAGGTGCACCCATTTCCTCCATAATTCTCCAGAGTGTTCGCCATTTTTTCTTATAGTCTACGAAGCATATGTACATTTTTCTGTTAAGTTGTCGTGCCTTTTCAATGATTTGGCGCACGTTCAATATTTGTTCTCGGGTGCCTCTCCCAGGCATAAATCTCGTTTGTTCCTCGGCTATCTGGGGCAATAGAAATGCTTTAAGTCTTTCGTTGATTATATTAAGCATAATTTTGCTGTCTTGAAGAATTAAGGCTATCGTGCGATAGTTACTGCATTCGGTGGGTGACCCTTTTTTATAAATTGGCACAAAGACGGAGTGGCACCAGTCATTTGGCCATTTCCCAGAGGTTCATACTTTCTGGCATATTGCATGCATTATCTCTACTCCTGTTTCTCCAATGGCTTTTATTACTTCTGCGGTTATTTCATCTATTCCAGGGGACTTTAACTGTCTTTTACAATTTTCGGCACTAAGTTTGGTTATATTTCCATCTTTGTCATCTGTAGAAGTGTCTAAATTAATTATAGTCGACCTAGGGTTTTTAGCTTGCTGCAAATTGCTTTTTCTTGATTCTCGCATATTCTTTGCTAACATATCTTATAGGTCTTGGCATCTGCTTTCCCAATATTTATTTGTATCGTTTAAAATTTTTTTGTAAGTGTTGACATGTTCTCGTTCTTTAGCATCCAACTTTTGCAGAGCCAGTTATTTATGTTACCGTATAGTTAAAAATGTTATATATGCAATTAGTTTTAACGAACTACTTTAATAGTATATTATTATATGAGCGATTATGACAGCCATTATTCACGAAGATGACATTTGCGCCACAAGCCGAAGGCGCGTGGCGCAAGTCATCTGAGTGAATAATGACCATAATCGCGAATATAATACGATATTTTATCTACTCCTATGCAATAGGAGCCTTGTGTTCATATTTCAGAATTATGACATTTGTGACAGCTGTTAACTTCAAAAGTCATTTAATAATAAGAATGAATTTTGTGATTGGCTACAACCTATTGAATAATGAAAATAGAATTTTCTGATTGGTTGCAATTTGCAAACTATTGAATAATGAAAATAGATTTTTATGATTGGCTGTAAACCGTGAATTATGAATCATAATTCATGGCCATTATGCAGTAGGAGTAGATAAATTACATTATTATACATTTGTAGTTATATTACATTATGTAATATTTTATTTACCTGTGTCTTGTATGTTCTGATTGTAATAAGAATTATAATGTATAATAATATTAAATTTATATAGTTTATGGATGAAAACAAGGAGAGATCAATTAATTTGTTTCCATGAGACGATAAATGGTATTCAAGCAAATGTAATATATAGATAATATGTTATTTTAACTGCCAAACGGAAAAGAAAAATATACTACTATGCAGTTAACATGTTTGCATTTCCAATATAATTTTTTTTAAATAGTGTTTTATACCAGATCAGCATTATACATTGCTACACATAGTAGGTATGGCAATATTATAAACTAACAAAGGAAATTACATTAAGAGGTTACTACTCCAAGCACAAAATAGTTATCGTAGACAGAAACTGTTTCAGGGTTAGTGGGTTTGTAGAGTAGAACTTGTTTGTTTATCAAACACTGTAGTTTATTCGTTATCCGAGGAATTTTCACTGTTAACAATTAAGGCAACCGGCACCCGCTTTTGAAGTCTTTGAATAAGTGGAGGAGTAGCAAGGTGATGTATTACCGCACTAGGGCACTTGGGCACAGAGTTAATGAGTTCAAGGCTATTAGATGTATTAGGTCTTTAGCACAAGTTTCTTATGCAGCTGATTATTTCGCACAAACCAGTCAGCATTACAGATAATCTGAAGTATCTTGTTCTGCATAGTTTGAACTTTCTTGATGTGTGTTCTAGCTGCCATTTCCCAGATGACTGCACCATACATGCTAATGGCAAAGAGCATATGCTCTTTGCTAATGGGACAAATTAAATTTTTGTATAACAAGGTTGCACATTTAATTTTTAATGCCGATTTTCTATTTAATATTGGGTAAAGGAGATTGAGTCTAGTGTAACATTTGTTTAGTTTTTTGTTAAAGTGAAGACCCCATGAGAGTCTTCGGGAAGATTCGGAAGACGTCTTAAAGTAAAGATTTTCGCTTGGCACTTCGAGGTGTTCAGTTGTATTTTCCATTTTTCACACCATTGACGGTAAGTATTGATTGCATTTTGAAGATCATATGAGGCTGTGTTAATGACTAAGTTCGGTGATATAAATGCAGTATCATCTGAGTATGTGGCAACCTCAACGGTATCAAAGTGTGGTATAACCTGAGTATATATGTTGTTAGGCAAGGTACTGGACAGAATAGTGACAACGCGGGTGGAACACGTGGTTCTCCGCACTGGCGGCTTTAACGAAAAGCAGTTCGGATTCGTGGCGGGTCGATCCACAACGGATGCGGTCGAAACTGTGGTGGGTGCGGTTAAATCGCATCGCGCGAGAGGGAACTACTGTGCGATCGTCTCTCTGGACATCGCGGGTGCATTCGATAACGCGTGGTGGCCCAAGATCGTGTGGGAGCTAGAGAGGCGCGACTTCCCCCGGAACTGGATGCGTCTCGTTCGAGGATATTTCTCAGGCCGGGTAGCGCGAGTGAATCTGCCGAACGGCGTAGTGTCGCGAGACGTTGCGCGTGGATGCCCACAGGGTTCGTGCTCTGGTCCAGTGTTCTGGAACCTAGTATACGAGAGTGTCTTCCGCGAGCGCCTCCCGGAGGGCTGCTCCGTATACGCTTACGCGGACGACACCATGCTGGTGGCCAGCGCGAGACAGTATCTCACACTGAAGAGTCGCGTCGATCTAGCGCTGGAGACCCTGAACGGATGGGCCAGGAGCAACAAGCTCACTTTTAACGCCAATAAGACCGACGCAGTGTTTTATGGGAAAACCCCGCGTCAGCGGCGCCCTACCTTCTTGCTCAACGGAGAGCGAGTCTACTGCCGGGACTCCATCCGCTACCTCGGGGTCGTGATAGACCCTCGGCTCTCGTGGCACCCGCATATTAAGGCAGCCAGCGATAAGGGGAAGGAGATCGCGCATAAAATCGGAGCTGCTGCAAGACTGACGTGGGGCTTTAGAGGAGACTCACTTGCTAGGGTCTTCGAGGGAGCTGTGCAGCCAGCGATCTTATATGCAGCACCGATCTGGGCCGAGGGCTGCAAAGTCAAACAGCGCAAGCAACTATTGAGTGCGCAGAGGATCCTCGCGGTGAGAGCTGCAGCTGCGTACGCGACAGTGTCAACAGAGGCTGCCCTGGTACTGAGCGACATCCCGCCCATTGACCTGTCCATCCAGGAACTTGCGGAAAGGAGGTCAACAATGGCGCACAGGGACCCAGCCCATCTCCGTCTACTGAACATCGAGGGTAGAGAGGTGGAAAAGACGGTGGACTTGGCCTCAGTCGTCCACCCCGCCGAGATGTTTGCGCCAACTTTTTCAACAAGTATGGATGATGCGTATGCCACGAGATGCTTCACTGACGGATCCAGGCAGGAAGACGGGGCAGCGGGAGCTGCGTTTGTAATAATCCGCGGGGAAGAGGAGATTTATAGCAGGAAGGTCAAGCTAGCAAACTGGAGCTCCGTCTTCCAGTGCGAACTGGTAGCGCTTCGAGCGGCAATAGAATACATCCGAGGCAACTTAGGCGTCTTTCCTGCGATATCAATCCTGACGGACAGCAGGTCAGCGCTGATGGCCCTACAGCGCATGCACAAACCCACCGAGCTCCAGGTCGAAGTATACCTGCTGCTCCGGCACCTGACAGAAACGACATCCGTGAAACTGCACTGGGTCAAAGCTCACGTTGGAATTGAGGGGAATGAGCGCGCTGACGGGTTGGCCAAGAAAGCAGCAGCGGCCGAAGACGTGCCCACGTTCAGCGTAGTGACCCGCGCCTTCTGCAAGAGGCGGCTTGCCCTGCGCAAGGTCGAGAAGTGGGAGGAACGATGGCGCACAGCTACCACCGGGAGACCTGTAGAGCGTCTCATCCCATCCATAGCCACTCGACGCGACATTGTAGGCCGCCTGGACCACCTCACCACTCAGCTCGTCACCGGCCATGGAGGATTCGGAGCCTATCTATATCGGATCGGCAAACGCGACAACTCGGCCTGCGCTTGCGGGGATGAGGACACTGCCGAACATGTCATCCTCCGATGCCCACTAGAGCAACAACATCGCGGAGCCGCCGATGCGCGAATGGCCGAACGGGGACTCAGATGGCCAACCACGATGGAAGACGCGCGAGCCCTATCAAGGGAGAAGGAGTGGTGGCAGGCCCTGGTGGAGTTCGCCTCCAAGGTACAGCGCCTCAAACCTGATCGAGGGTGAGAAGGTAGGCCAAGAGGACCAACGCCAAGCGCACACAGCAGCTGTGCAGAATTAGTTGTAGATTTAGTTAGATTTAGTTTTAGTTTTAGTTAGTTTAGTTTTGTGTAGTGCCGCAAGGCGGGGCACAGGTTACCTGATATTTAGGTAACAATAAATGAAAATGAAAAGTATATATGTTGTATAGCACGGGGCCAAGTATTGATCTCTGAGGAACCCCTGCTGATATATCCTTTAAAGTAAATTTAATAGGAGAAGAGGGAGGGCAAGGTTTTGGTGCAGGTTTAGACAAGTATTTCGGGCAACCAGGAAAATGATTAGTAGAATTTAGCCTTTGTCTCTGTAAAGGTACCTGAAACATTACGGTTTTTTATCACGATTTATATTGACTCACAGTAGTGATGCAGCTACTTCAATACTATCAAAACAAAATTATACAATGTTAGCAGGTAGCTTCTGAGAGAAAAAATTCCAAATATATTTCAGGATACTTAAGTATTAATTTAGAAAACTGCGTATAGTTGTATTTGACTAGTGTTTTATTTTGCAATGTGTGGAGCTACCAGTAAACTATAGTTGTTGTGGATATTTTCATGAAATTCAAATTATCTATATCCCATACTCTTGAATTAAAAGTGGGAATTCTCAATTTAATATACATGTTATTTAAATGTTTTATGATGCAAGTTTTAAATTTTTGTTGTGTACATAAAGTACATTTTCAAACAAAAGCAGAATACAATTATTTTTCAGTAAATGTCTGTCAAAGAAAAACAATTAATAATAATTAATATAATTTAATTGTGTGAGAATACCAAGCTTTTTAAATAAGCGATTAAATAGATAATGAATAACATCATACAACTATTGTACACAGCACTATAAATTTTTTTTTAATAAAATTTTTCGTTGTGGAAAACACTCTGGAGCTCTCGGCGGGGCGCCGCGCAGCGTACCTTACCGAAGGCTAATAACAAGTCACACTGTGCGCCACCTAACCTAACCTAAGCTAACCTAACCTAACCTAACCCAACCCAACCCAACCCAACCCAATCTAACATAACCTAACCTAACCTAACTCAACCCAACCCAATTCAACCCGACCCAACCCAACCCAACCCAACCCAACCAAACCCAACCCAACCCAACACACATGATTTAACATTTTAAAGCGAACGCGCCATAGACTTAGTATGGGACATTTTAAACTTTATAGTGCTGTATCTCAGTAACCGTTGGTCTGCGTCGAATGTCGCCAGCAGCAATATTGTTCACCTCGAAGAGACGCGTCGAATGGTGTATAGCACATATCGATTGGAGTTGGTCGCTAAACTAGATTCAAGCCTAAGTCTATGTCAAATTCGAGGTTAGCAGATTAGGTTTTGCGTCAGTCTGTGTCAAAACTGACGCAAAACCTAACCTGCTCATTCACCCGGGTGACCATAAATGGTTGTGAATTTTTTTCTTAGGTTGGCACTGTTTTGACACAAACTGACGCAAAATCTAACCTGCTAACCTCGAATTTGACACAAACTGAAGCAAAACCTAACCTGCTAACCTCGAATTTGACATAGACTTACAGTGACATCAACATAAACAGTACCAACGTAAAAAAAAAATCACAACCATTTATGGTTACCCGGTACCATTAATGTCAAAACTTTAAGTGTGAAAGTCTTTTCAGGGAATAAAATGAGATTTTCTTCAAATTAATAATAAGCGATCAACGGCAAATATTGTAACTAACTCATATGTTAATCGGCGATTAATATTCTCTACAATTAACGTGCCAGCACCAGCGAGTGCGTTAAAATGTCTCGATTATTAATCACTCTGTTAATTGTAGTTGCATTGTTACCATGATTTTTAGGGAGAAATGATTTGACAAGTCCCTTGGAAGTTATGAATAGCTTTTCATATTTTGTTTTTATGACGAAAATGTACAATATCATATTGCTAGTAGATAAATATCTATTACGCCTGTATTACGCATTTTCACCCCTAAAAAATCCTTTCTTGCACTACCTTACGTAACAAATTGAACGTTCCACCCAATTTTCAAGTTCCTAGTACCAGTGATTACGGCGCTGTGTTGATTAAGCAGAGTTGTGACTTTCTTTTATATATACAGTGTGTCCACGGGTAGCTGAAACAACTCTTGTAAAAGGTAAAAAATTCTCGATTTAAATTTTCATTTTTTGGGGTTCAGCCCTGCTTGGTTAAAGGCGAATTTCTAACATAATTTCAGTTATGACAAATCAAGTATGCCTTGGAAATTTTCAAAAAACCTATTTTATCCGCAAACGTCACAAAAGTGACAACTTATGGGTCTTTATTGACAAGGTAAAAGTGTCACTTTATCTCCCTAAGCAGATAAAATAGCGACTTTTGCGTACTTTATCTGCCTAAGCACACAAAATCGTTGCTCTCTTTCGTTCTTTCTATGTTTGTTCGCTATCTCCTCCGAAGATACTGGACAGCTTAAATTGTATGATGGCTTAAAATTTTGATAATTTTTAGACTTAGATCGTAGGCCGGTTTTTATTTTCAAAAAGAGTACGAAAAAGTTTTAATTTAAATAAACCTTTAAGCAGCGGATTGGAGCATCTGTCGCCGTGGGTTATGGTGTGACAGCTGCTGTGGTTGTGTGCTATTAAGCTCGGGTGATTCAATATGTTCATATACCATTACAGTAGCGCGTTATTTGAACAACAGAGGTTGGCGCAGGGGTACAGTGCTCGCCTGTCACGCGGGTGGCCTGGGTTTGATTCCCGGCCGATGCATCCTTTTTTTAAAATTTATATTAAAGACATTTACCTGAATACATTTGCGGATAAAATAGTATATGTTATTCGGAGTAAAAGTGACTTTATATGGCTTAGCTGAATTATTTGCCTCACTAACGTTCGGCTAAATAAACTTCAGCTTCGTTACATAAAGTATCACTTTTACTCCTAATAACATAAACTACTATTTCTGTAAAGTGCCTTTTATGTGACAAATAGTTAAAAAAGTTATTAAGAAAAGTTGTTTAGAATCACCATCTAGGCCCCTATACTAAATTTCAAAATCCTCGGCCAACTTTGATTTATCAACTTTTCTTGTATGTTTATTTCCCAAATCAAAGAATTTTATTTTTAACCAAGTTTTTTTATTATGAAATATTTTTTTTAACAAGTGTATTTACCAGATCAGCACATGAGTGCTATACATAGTGGGTATAATAAAGATATTACAAAATAACGGTTAAATAACATTAGGAGGTTAATAACTCCAAAAATATATACATAATATAATATTGCGACTTGCTTGATAATGTTTTATTCACTTTCCAAAAAATTGTCACTAGCTAAAATTAAATCCGTGGGTGTACGTCTTTTAAGCCTTCGTATTGGAGGAGGAGTGTTGAGGCGATGGTAGATAGCACTGGAGCACTTGTGAATATTAGCAAAGAAGTTAGTGGCTATTTCTTTTATTAAGTCTTCAATACTTAGTAATTGAAGTTCTGAGTGTAGTTGAGTGTTGCGCACAAACCAACTGGCATTGCAAATGATGCGTATTATTTTATTCTGCATTATCTGGATTTTATTGATATGAGTTTTGCTAGCAGTCCCCCAGATGACGGAACCATACATGATGATGGGTGGAATTTATATAACAGTGTAGAGCATGTAATTTTTAGCTTGGAAATTTCAAAATCCTCGGCCAACTTTGATCCTCTCACATTTTCTGTTATATTTAGGTCCCATATCGAAGAATTTTACTTTTAACAAAGACTGCCATGGAAAAACAAATACTTTTAACAATGTTTTTATTATGAATTAAAATATTATGAAATAAAAACTTTGTTAAAAATATTTGTTTTTCCATGGAAATCTTTGTTAAAAGTAAAATTCTTTGATATAGGACCTAAACATAAAAGAAAATGTGAGAGATCAAAGTTGGCTGAGGATTTTGAAATTTGGTATAGGGGCCTAGATTTGAAATAAAATTTTATCAGCCACGAGTTGCATATACTATTTTTTCTACAAATATATAAAATAAATGTTAATAAACCATTGTAAGTATATGTCAAATTCAAGGTTAGCAAGTTATATTTTGAGTCAGTCTGTGTCAATTGGATGTCAAACAGTCTGAAATCCCAGTAGTCCGAAAATTTCAATCTTTACTGGTTGAAATGGGATTTCAACCTCCGGAATCAATGTCAAAATGACTGAGTTCATGTCATGAGTAGAAAAATGTTTTGAACATTTCCACGGCATACTTGATTTTTCAAAACTGAAATTATGTTAGAAATTCGTCTTTAACCAAGGAGGGCTGAACCTCAAGAAGTGAAAATTTAAATCGAGAATTTTTTACATTTTACAAGAGTCGTTTCACCTATCCGGTGACTTACTGTATGTAGATAAAGGATTTCTCAGAGTGAATTGCGTTTTTAAGAAAATTATAGCTCGCTTGTTAACAGAAAAACAGGTAAAAACAAGTCTATTATTCATTATTTTTATTTTATTTATCATAATCGGCAAAGCAACCAAGTGCGCCATCATACTGACATCAGGCAATGTTGGCACCCAAACAAAATTTTCAAAAAACACAATGTTGTTATACATTTCTGGTAATATATAGGCCTTAGAAACTATAAAAAACATTTAAACACAAAAATAAAATATAAAAACATTAAAAAAACATATATAAACACCAAATTAAAATATTACCTACTATCGTAGAAAAAAAGTATGAGTTACTAAACAAATACTAACAATATTGGTAAATTATTTTTAAACTAAATGCATAAGTCACAAGTGAACTTCTTTGATCTTCTGTCAACTTCTGCACACTCTGTATGACACCAGCTGGAGCACTGTTGGCAACGAATCCACATATCCCCTTTTCGGGAATTCAAATACAATTCGTTGCAGAAAATACATGCCACGTCGCTCATGTCGTCTTCTTCAAAAGGTTCTTCTTCAATATCTTGTTCTTCATTTTCAATCTTCAAATTTTTCTTTGCTTTTTTAGCTGAGATCCGTTCTTTTTTTTCCCTTTTTTCCCTAGCTTTAATTTTTTGTTTTTCTGTGTCCGGAGTATTATTCAAAATATCCAATTTACCTTTTTTTGTTCGTTTTCTGTTCCATCCTATTTCAAGCGGTGGTAGGGGAGATAGTTTTTTTAATTAAAAACAGTTTTGTAACCATTCGGGTATGATGGCACCCTGTTCCAACATAACCGCAATATCAGGGTGCCATCAAACCCAAATAATAACCATTTCAAAATTTTCCGCAAAAAAATCTAAACCGCCTTTCATAGACCGTTACACCTGTGGCAGTAAATTAGGTTAGGTTCGTACTAGAGCCGGGAAAATAAACAATAGAGTTCTTAGTTTTATTGTCGTCAGGAAATAAATTTAAAATATAGTAAATAAAATGTTATAGGCGTACCTTTTTCGACAAATCCAAGTATTTTTACCAAAAATGTTCAGAAACACACGAAATGAACCAAATTCACGATGACGTAGGCGATACTAGCGCCGTGGCGATTGTGTCAACTACCAATACAAACATTTCAAATTACATGCGGTGTGCATGCCATATTCCGTTGTAAGAAGTCGAGTTTTGTGTATTTTCTCTAAAGTTATTCGTTTATTTGTTTCAATTATTAATTCTGTGAATTGAGAATGTCCAATTTATCGATTTTAAGTGAAGAAGTTCCCGGAGCTAAGTTTACGTGTAAGAATGTTGAAGAACATTCCGTGCGTGAACTAGAGCGTTGGTTGGAATGTAGGGGTTTGAAGAAAACAGGAAATAAAAAAGATTTAGTAGAAAGGTAGGAAGTGTTTTTCATTTTCTTAATAATCAGTTACCAAATTGCACCAAAGCAAGAATATTTTGCGCCCAACTGTTATAGAAGTGTTATTTTATGTTATGTCATAATCTAGTTTGTTTGTTTACAGATGTAAGAACTGTGTCTCCGCAGGAAGAGCAGGTAATTTAGACGTTGCTGTAGAAGGTGGGAAATGGTTGGAGCAAAAAAAACAGTCTTTCCTACCAATTAATATCGTGTCAACATCCACCGCAATTACACTACCTTCGACATCGAGTGGATTGCCTACAGCATCAACTGAATTACCTTCTACATCATTTGGATTACCTTCGACCTCTTCACCTGTTATTATTTTCAGTTGTTTCCCTCTGTGGATATTCCCGAACTATTAAAAAAGGGGCACATATATTATGATTTAATCGAAAGTGTTTCTATAAGCGCCCTAGCGAACCACGTGTTACCTCTTACCATGCCCGGACCGGACCTTCAAAGAGTCCAGGCAAAATTTTAAACTCGCACTACCCAAAAGCTCATCATTCAATACTTAGCTCTTTAGTAAAGCATTTTATTAAATACCATCATCTTTAATTTACAAAACTTAGATAAAATACAAAATGTACAATTCATAGTTGCATGTTAAATAAAAGGCATACTACTTAAGTTATTTCCTAACAATCTACTAATAAAACTTTGAAATTGCACAAAACTAAGTAATATATGCGATTGATTTAGCAACTTTAAAATCTCCATCGCACTCTTGCGTAATGCACTGCATTTACGATATCACAAATTTCAGTAATTTCTAAGCAGATGCCTAGTGTTGAACAAATCCAACATGACTAATTATTATGATGCTACTGATATGAGTTAGAAAAACAATTATCAGGTACACATCAAATAGTGCCAGTGCAGAGAAGCTGCATTCAGCCATTAACATTTATATTTGCATAAGCAAATGAATCAACTTGGTTGGTTGTCACTGTGGTTATTTTTGTGTATCTAAATAGTAGCTTCTAAAGCTTTCAAACAAATAATGGTATCATTTGAATGTATTTGGGAAGCTTTCCTATTTATATTTGACAATAAAAACTGTGAATCTCAACCTTACAAAGTTTATGATAATTGGAAACACTACTCGTACACATATAAATAATTAGATATTGTTTTGATTATTATCAATAAATTGCAGTTGTTAAAAAATACTAATTAGGAACATAAATTTCGAAAACTACTAAAATACGAAGATATACACTTTTGTATGTACTAAAATAGTAATTTTTCACTTAGGTACATAATAGACCTGATGATTATTGATCAACTGTAGCTTGGCTACAGGTAAGTAACATACAATTAGAGTATTTAAGCCTAATAATTACTTTAATTTTTTATACACACTTTTATTGTTACATTCAAGTACTGAATACTTCAACGGTGTTATTCGAAATGTTTCTTTATTTTAAAAATGTTAATGTCCATTTATGTAACAAAACAAAATTTATTATTCCTGCAAAGTTTTCAACTTCGGTGGTAATAAATAAAAATAGTTATCAATAAATGTATCTTAAAATATAGTGCAGTCTTATAAGAATAAATTGCCCTAAAAATATTCAACTATCACCCAGCATTAAGGAAACAAATTAGTGTTATTATCTTGCAATAAAAAGAAGAAAAGCTGATATTTACAACTAATTACACTTAGCCCTTAGCTAGTTCCATATTTGCCATTCTCGAATACACCTTTACTAAAGAACGGAGAGAAACTAATTAAGTCCGTTTTGCTAACGGTGCCTCCATATGCTAGAGGGCATGACGGATGTGCTTTACAAACATCTATAAGCCTCCGTAAATACGTTTCTAGCTGTCTCTTTCTTGACTGCGCCACTGATTCAGAGTTTGCAAAGAGTTGGCGAGGGGGAAACGGTATTTGAGAAACCTAAACATAAATTAATTATATAGTACGTGTTTATTATAAATAATATAAAACCATTATATTTAATAAGAGTCCATCTTTCTTACCTTTTCCCCATATCTTGCCTTCATTGCAAGATGCAAGTCTCTGAAGCGGCTATATCTTCGAAGAACACTCCACCACTCTCCATACGCAGTAGTTATTCTAACTTCATATTCATAGTGTGTTCGTTTACCAGCACCTCGTAAAAAGTAGCCGGTAATACTTACTATCGACTCGTTATCGCTAGCTGAAACATTATAATAGTTAAAAAGTTACGCATTAAAAAATAAGTAAGTATAAATATTACCGCTGGGAATCGATGGCATTGATCTGTACAGACTGTAAGGCGACAGTTGTTGGTTTTGCAACTGTAATAAAATATATATTAATATATTATACTGCTTTGACAAGAATTTTTCTTCAAAAATAAATATGGGCAAAGCAAATCGCCTCAACATTTCCCTACTAAAAAGTGATTAAATGCGATACTTCCATCAAGATTTAAACAGTACAGGTTTGACTTGCATGAGTACTGTAGTATTTAATCCAGCTACTAATTAAAGATACAATTTTGTAAGTAGCTGTACCATATTATTTCCGTGAATGGCAGTGTAGTTTTTCAAGCTTTGATATATCAATCCAAAATGAATCGCATCGAGTTGGTTAATTAAAGATATACACCGGAGGTGGGCATGCAAGAGGTCAATGAGAGTCGCATTCCGGTTTTTCATGTGTTATAAAGAGCCACACCATAGATATACAGTGTGGTCCATTAAGTGTGCAACAAATGGGAAATTTTTTTATTAGTTGTAAAACCGAAATTTAAATACCGCCAAAAGTTAGTGCATGTTCGATAACCATATCAGATGCCCTTAGAATGGCTTCAAGTCAAACAATATACAGGGCAGGACAAAAAATATGAAATTCGTTCAAGAATAAAGTTACCTTATTTTAAAAAATATAGCAAAATTTTATTGAGAAAAGTTGTTTAGAATCAAAAGTTATGCTCAAATACAAAGTCACGGTCTCCTATTCGAATTTTGATTCTTTTTTTGTAAAATTTTGTATTATCCCCGTATGATACATATTTTTATTATTCTGATTTTATTAAGAGTTTTTCATATGTAAATTATTATTAAGAAAGCATTTGCCTTGTTAAAAAATATATTTGCAAAATTCTAAAGTTCTGTTAAATATCGTTGCAACAAACATGAAGTGGACGCTTGCCTAAAAAAATATAAATCCAAGTAAATTTTACAAATACGCTTCAAGTTGCTAAAAGTTATTTAAAAGGGATGTGGTTGTGGCTACTTTAAATACATATACAATCAAAATAATAAAAATATGTATCATACGGGGGTAATACAAAATTTTCCAAAAAAGAATCAAAATTCGAATAGGAGGCCATGACTTTGTATTTGAGCATAACTTTTAATTCTAAACAACTTTTCTCAATAAAATTTTGCTATATTTTTTGAAATAAGGTAACTTTGTTCTTGAACGAATTTCATATTTTTTTTCCTGCCCTGTATATTGTTTGACTTGAAGCCATTGTAAGGGCATTTGATATGGTTATCGAACATGCACTAACTTTTGGCAATATTTAAATTTCGATTGTACAACTAATAAAAAAATTTCCCATTTGTTGCACACTTAATGGACCACACTGTATAGTATTAAATACACAAATTCAAACTTAATTTAATTAATACTGTAACGACCTTGGGATCAGGCCGTTGCAAACGCGTGAGTCAGTGGCCCGAATATTCGAGAAACGACCTTGAAGCCAGGTGGGACGGATGAGTCAGCGGTGTCGGTGATTAATACGCATGAGAGGTCAAAACATTTTCCAGAAGGAATTATCCGGCAATATATAAACCGGTGCAGTGGGAAAAACCACAGTTCTCATCCAACTCGAAGCACGTAAAGATGCAATATAAATAAACCCGTGTGTACATAACTCTAGGAAATAAATAACGAGTGTATAACAAATAAATATAACCATATAAATCATTAATGTTAAGTCTGTATAAGTACATAAAGTATATCTGTTGTTAGAAATAGTCCTGTTAGTTTGTAAATAATGTGTGTTTCGCCTTAATAGTTCTTGTGTTGTGTAAATAGATTAAGGTAAATCGTTGTAAATAAATGCTTAAAACAGAAGTGGCGTATAATTTTTAATAGCCCAAAACGTAAAACGTAACAATATGGTTACATATTCTACACAAGTCTTAAGTGCTGTGTAAAGTACACATACAAAAAAATATAATTAAGAGAAAGAAAATACAAAATAATTATTTGAACATTTTAATAATAAAAATAAAATATAATAAAAAGTATAACATTTAATTCAGACCTTTGGTCAAATCTTTTAAATTTGACGTAAAATTTGTTAAAGCCGTCCGCAGCAATTCTGTGAAATGTTGATTAGTCAACTGTGAACAATATTTCCATTTCAAGAACTTCACTGTGGAGTACAAATTTTCATTAGTAATATCCCTTCTTCTTCTTTAACTACATACTCTTCTGAGAAGAGTGTTCGCGATCATCAGCCAGGATACAGCTGCTCTGAATAGTTCGGTCGATGTTAATTCATACCAGTCCCCTACAGCCGTATTCATAGTCATTCGCCAGCGGCTCGCAGGAGTCTCATTATGAATAGTATGTTGGCGGCACTGTACGTCTATGTCAAATTCGAGGTTAGCAGGTTAGATTTTGTGTCAATTTCTGTCAAAACTGATGGAAAACCTAACCTGATAACCTCGAATTTGACATAGACGTACAGTGCCACCAACATACTATTCATAACGAAATTCCGGCGACTCGCCGGCGAGCCGCTGGCAAACGACTATGAATACGGCTGTTAGACTTTTTAGATAAGATATACGTCTGCGACCTGGAGGGCAGCTTCTATTGATTTTGCCTTGTAACACGAGTTGTAATAAACGGTATTTAGGTTTTCTTATGATAGGACCTAAATATTGAAGTTTGCGACTTTTTAATATATTAACACATTTTGATGTTTCTGCATTTTTTCTAGAACGCCTTTGTTGCTCACTCTATCTACCCAGGGAATGCACCACATATGCCGATATGTCCACATTTCAAATGCTTCTATTCTTCTTATTGCCTCTTTGTTTAGAGTACAGGTCTCTGCTCCGTATTATAATACCGAGAATACATAACACCGCAGTAGTCTAGTTTGTAGTTCAATATGAATTTGTTGAGAACATAATGTTAGGTTCATGTTCATGAAGACTGAGCATGCGACTTCAATATGGCACTTGATTTGCTGGAGACAATCGCTACAGTCGTTTAGCATTGAACCTAGGTAGCAGAATTGGGAAACGTTTTCAATTGTCGTGCCATTCTAGAAATAACAGAGTTTTTTGTTATTAACACTGACTTAGTTTTCTTAAAGTTTAGTTTAAGTCCATATTCAGCACTAATTGTTGAAATGTTTGTTAGCATTTCTTGTAATTCCTGTTCGGATTCTGCTATTAGAACCGTATCATCCACGTAGTGTATCAATGTGATTCTTTCTCTGTTTATTGAAAATCGTACGACACTCATTAATGACCAACAGAAAAATTAGTTCATGAGCCGTAACCAAGACAACAACAAAATTTCTTGGATATTTTTTGTAGGTAGACCTACAGTGCCTTAATATGAGACAGTGGCGACAATATAACTAAGCTACGCCCCCGCCGCCATATTTAGGCAAATTTCTAACAGGTGTTCATCTAAATTCGTAATCAGAGTCGCCTGCGATACGTGTTTTACGTTTGGCAGTACTGAAAACATTCGAGATTTGCAGGTTAAGGTTTGCGTCAGTCTTTGTCAAATAACAAACAAAACCTAACCTACTACCCTCGAATTTGACATAGACGGACAAGACACTTCTGGACTGCCAAAGGTATAACACGTATCACCGGCGATTTAGCCTAAACATGGTGGCTGAAACCACGTGATCTAGGGAACCAATCAAAAATAGGACACCCCATTTCGCCACTGTCTATATAAAGGCACTGTAGGTAGACCAACCTAACTGTGAGGGTTTGTGTCGTTACGATTTTCTTACCGAATCTGCATTCGAGCATTAATTCATATCCAGAAATTATTTTTCGTGCATTCCAACAATGTCCTAATTTGCCCTCGCGTCTGTTGGAACGCACTCAAAAAAAATTCCGGAAAGAATTAATGCTCTTATGAGATTATATGTAAATATATATTAAATAATAAAGGTACTAACACATAACCTGGTTTTACTCCTTGTAATATATCTAGATCTCGCGTATATTTCCCATTTACTCTTACTTGAGCCTTTTGACCTTTATATAAATTAACTATGATGCAAATATCTACTTGATGTATATGAGTAGTGGAGAGTATCTCGAAAAGCTTTTCGCGCTTTACTTTATCAAAAGCCTTCTAATAATAATCAATAAAGTGAAGAAAGGTATCTTTATTAACATCACGGGCTCTTTCTAACAGTATTCGTATGAAAAGTAATCGTTCACGCGTGCCTAATCCGTCTCGGAAATCAAATTATTGCTCATATTTTCGATATATTCTTCTATGTGTGATTTAAAAAAACACTCTTTAATGTGTGACTCATGAGTCTTATAAAGTGCAGTAGTCTTTGCACATTCTTGGTTTCCTGATCTTTGTATTCCTGTTTTATACATATTTCTAAAGAGATCTACCAGGATTGAGATATTTTCTTTCTCTATTAGTTTTATCAGTTCAATTGATACTTCATCTGATCCTAATATTTTTCCAGAATTTGAAGTTCGTATGAAATTCCGTACCTCCTCTTTTGTTATTTTCAGGATTTCGTCGTTTTTGACCTTTATTATCGGCAGTGCTCCCCTATTGTCTTTGAAGAAGTCATATATGTCCAAGGTCCACCTTATGTGCCAACATAACCAAGAGAGACTTTTTTGATGCCATCTCTTTCTCAAGCAAAAGAATGTATATGTATTTATCTTTGTTATAATTGCACTGCCAACCCTGAAGCTAAGGCATCAAAATTTACATGTCAAGAAGTTATATGTCGTACTGACGTCAAGGTACGTTATATTTTCAATTAATTTCAAAGTAATCGACACACCTTACGCATTCTAGAAAGTTTCTATAGGATCTGTCAAATTTTTATGTGCTGATTTTTATAGAAATTTTCATTTAAATGGTGTTTTGTCACATGCCTCGCCTGCATTGATTAATATAAATTGCAAAGTGTAAATTTTAATCAACATAGGTGATGCTCACACAAGATACACTTCAGCAACGTGACTATGATTTGCAAGAGTTCTTCACAATTTAAATGTTTTTTCTAAGAACTAGACAAATGTACAGTCGTGTGCAAATAAATCTGGGACAGTGTTTTTTTCACATGCAGATTTAGTTAAGAATTTGAAGAATATTTCCATGGATTTCCTCTTATCAGAGAGAGTTACGGGTTTCAGTACTTGTTAAAGTTTAATGTAACTCTTTTTGATAGCAGGAAATCCATGGAGATATTCTTCAATTCTTAACTGAATCTGCATGTGAAAAAAACACTGTCCCAGATTTATTTGCACACGACTGTACTTCCTTGCAATATAGCAACTTCATGTAAAACACTTAAAATGCGCACAGTTTTTTGTTCCACGAACATGATTTAATTTGATGTTTACGTGTTATTTATACAAAATTGTATTAATCAAAAACATACGTCTTTGAAAAACAAAAAAGAAGTGTGGTGTGTTATTTATCTAAGGTGCTGTGCTCGCAATTGCGAAAACGATAGAGCATATTCATATGCTATATTACAGAAGACGATAGTAAGAAAAATGGATGTTACACATCTTGATACATAACCGTATAGGCACTGCCTCCTACACTTACAAGCCATGCTGTTGGAGATTTGGCAACGCTGATCGTAGACCAATTTTGTACTGTTTATTTATAAAAATGTCTGTTGAAATGTGGCGTGTGATTAAATAACTATTAATATGTTGAACTGCTCTAAATTTGACGAAATATATTTATTTATATTACTATACTGTTCGTAATAAGTGCAAATAAAATTGCTGCTAGAATTCATGGGGTTTATTAAGTATTTCACTGAGGTAAGTAACAACCTAACCTCATTTTTAAGGAATTTCTTGTAACTTTTAATTTTATATTTAGAATGCAACGAAGACGCTGTGTACCAACCACAACAGTACCTTAAAAGAAAAACGTATGCAAACTCTAACCACATTTTCTTTTCCAATGAACGAGATCCGAAAGAAAGCATGGCTTCGTGCAACACCACGAGAACGTTGGACCCTAATAAAAAGTTCTGCTGTGTGTGAAATACATTTTAATGGAAAATACATTTGAACACGTTAGGAATGAGAGTGGGGAAATGCAGAACTGTTGCTGCATTACCCTCAATTAGCTGACAAAGCTGTCCCAAGCGTATTTCCAAATTTACAAACATATTGTCGTCAAAAGCGCCTCAAAAAAGGACAAATCCTGAATGTAGAAGAAGACAAATATTGGAAAGACATGCACAAACAGTGAAAGTGTTTTTAAGTGATGACACCAGCAGTTTTTTGAAGTTTATGGAACAATTTGCGTCACACAAATTTAGATGTCACCGAGCAGATAAGTTTATTATGTTAAAATAAGATTATTTATAGCTGTAGCACAATATTTTTTTGCGTATATGTTGTACTCTCAATCAGCAGTGGCGTATAGAAAGTCTTTAAAATAATTACAGAAATGTTCTTATATCCATGTGTTACATAGGTTAAGTTGTTTTATTTTTATACTGTTACATGTTTGTATTACTTAACTATGTAAATAAATGTCACCATTACAGAAGCTATCTTTAGTTAATTACAGAGTAAAATTTGATAAAGAGTAAAACTGTGCTCTTTAAAGCAAAATTATTTCAAACAAGCAAACCGCGCGCTACGCACTGCGAGTCTTGAATCGGCGCGCATGTGAAATAGGGTACGTGAAAGGTCAAGCTCCAAGCCGAGCGCTAAGATAAGAAAAACAAAACCTAAACAAATATAAACATCTGTGAAGCCGGAACGTGAGATTTTATTTTGTGCCACAGACACACATTAAGGAAAATTATATTATAGATGGGAGTATTGTAATTTAGACCACCAACAACCAGAGATGCAATGTTGCAAAGTCTAACAGCATGGCTTGTAAGTGTAGGAGGCAGTGGTATAGGCCATTCAGTAAACACAAAAACATTAAAATTTTTTTGAAGTTAGCATACACGTAACATTTTTGTGCTAGAGATACTGTATTTTGTTTTCCAATGGTTTCCACACCTGCATAAAGGCAAATTTGAATTTAAAAATGACAATTAATAAATCTCATTATTTCAGTGTCAAAGTACATATTATTCTGAAAATTCTTGCCTGAATTTTTATAACATGTAATAAAAATACCTATTAATAAATGTTACATCAATAGTATCCAACACAGTATTTGTTTAACATCCTTAAAAGTAGTTATGACAGATGCTTTTAACCTATTTGTTTTACTACCTTTTTGTAAGTACATTCCTAGACAAAAGATGAATTTTGGAAATACACTCATGAAATTTTAGAAATCAAAGGCCACTTTGTGTTTTTATGTTTAGTGAACAGACTATATGTAATACGTTAATGCTGTATTTGTATCTATATCTTTCAAAATCAGTGATGATGAGGCAATTTGCACTACTGCAAATTATCGCATAATTGGGATCTGATTGGATAAATATCAGAAATTTAAAAGATTTGACTAGCTTAAAGTGTGTGAGGGAAATAATCACAGCAATATGTTGTACCAAAAATTAAAATTAGACAGCAAGCAGCTTTCTTTAAGTGTGAATATTTTGATTGCGGCACAAGTTTCCAAAATTCAATTATACAAGTAGATTTGTGCTGCATTTACAATGCTTGATCCTCTTTCATCTCTAATAACTCCGATTCCCCAGCCACTATTTCAATAAGTCATCGTTGCGCCTGCAAAAGTCGCTATGTACACATTTTATGAAAAATGAGTTATGTGTTAAAATGGGTGCAAAATATTAACCGCCACTGTTGTAGAAAACCAGCTATGTGAATTATCGTCAGATTTTTATGGAAATTGCTTGCTTAGAACCTAAACCACTATGTGAGTAGCAATTAAACTGAGTTGTCAAACTCAACTATGTGAAATGCACATAGCTGCTACCTAGTACCGTAATCAATTATGGTTTGCAAATTCCCCTATCTGTAAGATTGTGACACATAGCAGTTATTGATGCCTGCTTTGGTTGTTCTTGTTGATTCGGCACGAGCTCATAACAACACATAACCAAATCTACTTGGTGATGTGCGAGTGTGGCATTGTTTTTACTAATCAATTTTCGGGTGTAGTAAAGTTTAGCATCCATGTAAGTATATAAAATGTTTGATTTTATTGTTATAGATCAAACCAGGATGTGCTTAAAGCATCTTTGATTATTATTCTCATGTATTGTATAACATAACCTCACTGCGACAAACACTGAAATCATATATATAATACACATATATTGCTGGTAGGGCCTGGAAACTTCAGAAAACATTACGGCGCGGCGCCGACATAGTTTCACTTAGAGTATAACGCGTCTCGTGCGCATGCGTGAGAATTCAAACTCCGCCTTTAGAAGCGAATTTTAAACTTGACCACTTCCCCATTGGGCGGACGACGCTGCTGCGCTTGCGCACAGCTCACCGTATACAGGAAGGAGTTGGTTGTGTGTCTCACTTCATCGGTGAGTTTCCCACTCATAGCCGCCAGCAATATAGTAAGTATTAGATATATGACTGAAATATATCTACGATCTATGCCCTAAATTTATTTAATTTGGTGATGTTTCATTACACCGTTACGTATTCTAAAAGTTTGGTAAATTAGTGGGAGGTTTTTCATATGTAAAATAGAATTATTTGTCTTTGCTTAAAGGGCTACAGTGCTCCTACGGTTCAGTTATTATCATTATATAACGACAGGATACTTTTATAAACAAAATTTGCAATTAAAACCCTGCCTGGTAGCGCGAACGTACAAATTTAAACATAATTAATGGCATTACCTGCATGGGAGGTGTGTAAAGAGCTGAAGTGGATCCTCTATGTACAGGTCTAACAGGACTAGGACTGGGGCTGTCCAAATGCTGCAAAGGGTGCTCTGCTGCAGGTGATAATACTGATGGAGAACCGGTTTTTAATGCCATGTATTGCCTTTGAAGTTCTTGCAGCTCCTTTAAAAAGTATAGAAAACCTATTTTAAATCTCACTTCAGATCTTATACGGCTTCTGTATTTTTTAACTCCAAAAAATAATACTTCACAACGTGTATACAGCATGACTGTAAAAGTTTTCAACATATGAGATTTTTTAATAAGAGCTTTATCAATGATTATGAATTGATGCAGAGGTATTTATAAATTAAAAATCTGTGAAAAATTCCATAATATACAGTGGAGGTAAAGAATTAAACTAGCCAAAATGTTTTGTGTTTTGTTTTATTTCTTTTTCTATCTTCAGTTTTATGCAATTGCCTATTCTTTCAAGAGTAGTCTTATTAATAACCAAAATACAGTGGACACCTGATAATATAAATACAAGGGCTGCTCTGATAATTGTTAGTTATTAATAAACACTTGTAGCCTGAAAGAAATTTATTTTCCTGTTTTTCAAAGTATTCTCCTCTTACATTTGTTCATTCTTTGAAACCATTTTGTACATATTCAAACAACCAATAGCGTGAAATTATTTACTATAGTTTCAATGGAGGTAATTGAATTCAGATAATTTTGATTTGGTGCAATGTTAGAAATAATTTGCACAAATACAAAATTTCAGTGCTAATTTGTACCACTTCAACGTTAAATCGTTTTTATTTCTAAAGGAAATAATACATGATACATATATTTCCTGATATTTTTTTCTTGCTAATCGAGCAAAACAACTATTTCTTTGAGCATTACAAATTTATTGTTTTGTGTTTTATTGAGTTTTGCGTATTATAGCCTCCTTTCCCAGTTATATGGTTTCTCTCTTTTTTACAGTTTAATTTTTTTCTGTCATAGGGGATTTTACTTGTATTGGTGTATCTTTTCTTATTTTTTCAAATGGATTATATTAAGCCTGCATTATGCACTATGTAAGCTAGAATCTAACTCGATCATGTTCTCATATTCCAGTGTTGATGTACAATATATTTCTGTGTTTTCTTTGCAGTATATAAGAAGTATATAAGAAAATGTGAAAAACTGTCCAATTCATGTTATAAAAGTCATGTCGGTAGAGTCGAAGATGGGATCGCAGGAAATATTAACAGTTTTTGGAGATTTGTAAACAATCGCAGAAAGGATAATGATCTTCCCAACTCAATGTTCTTAGACAATGACAAAGCAGACGGAGGAGGTGAGATTGCTGATCTTTTTGCAAAATATTTTGCGTCTGTCTATTCTGATAATGCTACCGCCCCACCTGACTATAGGTTTTCATCGCCAACTGTTCTATCGTCGTTGGATATATCACTAATTGAAGTATATGAGCAAATAGAAATGTTAAATTCTAATAAGGGACCTGGTCCTGATGGTATACCAGCCTACTTTGTTAAACAATGTAATTTTACATTGTCTAGAGCATTATGGCTACTTTTTAAACTCTCCCTAAATGAGGGCCATTTTCCTGAGTATTGGAAGTCTAGTTTTATTACGCCGGTTTACAAGAGTGGAGATAAAGTTAACATTAAGAACTATAGGCCAATTTCTATAATCAGTTGCATACCAATGATTTTTGAATGCATTATCACTCAAAAGTTGAGTAACTTAATGAAACATCTGATAATTGGCGAGCAGCATGGTTTCTGCAAGGGTAGATCTACTGCAACAAATTTGCTGGTATACGAGAATTACATTTCACGAGCTTTTGAGTTTGGATATCAGGTTGATTCCATATATGGCGATTTCTCTAAGGCATTTGACCGTGTTAATCATTGTCTACTAATAGCGAAATTGGAAGCGTATGGAGTTATCGGGAATCTGCTCGAATGGATAGTGAGTTATCTAACAAATAGGTGCCAGTTTGTTAAAATTAAAAACTATGTATCTTCTGAAATTAAGGTGTCTTCGGGTGTGCCGCAGGGATCACATCTTGGTCCCCTTCTTTTTGTGCTATTTATCAACGATATAAAAAGTGTTTTTAATTTATGTAACTTTTTATTATTTGCGGATGATATCAAGATTTATTTGACTGTCAGATCACCTTTAGATGTCCAGTTATTACAAAATGAACTCTGTAACTTCGTTGCATGGTGTTATCTAAACGACCTTGAGTTAAATTTTTCTAAATGTTTCTGTATGAAGTTCTATCGCCACAATAAACCAATCACGGGTTCTTATACATTGAATAACCATGAGCTTCCGATAGTTTTTGAAGTACGTGATCTTGGTGTTAAGCTAGATAAGTCACTAACTTTTGTAACGCACATTAATGAAATTATATCTAAGGCTAACCGTATGTTAGGTTTTATTAAGAGATTTTCTGCTGATTTCCAAAATATTGTTACTTTTAGGATCCTATATATATCGTTAGTTCGCCCACACCTCGAATACTGTTCGGTAATTTGGATGCCTAATTATTTAGTGTATATTAATAGCATTGAACGTATTCAAAATAGGTTTCTTCGATTTGTAGCTTTCAAATTGAAAATTAATATTGACAATATAAATTATGATCACATTCTAAATTGTTTAAATATGAAAACTCTTAGAGTTCGAAGAATTACTTTTGATTTGTGTTTAATTTACAAAATTTTAAACTCTTTGGTTGACTGTCCTCAAATTTTGTGTAGTATTAAGTTACATGTACCTGCTCGTACACTAAGAAATACTAATATTTTGTTTGTACCATTTCATAAAACTAACTATAGTTATTATTCTGCTATTTCTAGGATGTGTCGGGAAGTAAATATCTACTATGCATATATTGATTTGTTTGACACTTCATTCAGCAAGTTTAAATCATCTGTTCTCAGAATTAAATTTGAAAATTTTTGATTGGGATGTTATTAGGTTAATGTAGCTTATCCTACTTACTTAATTTAATTTGTCTAATTGTATTAGGTTATAATTTAATTTAACTTATATATTTTGTTAAAAAGGGTCTTCCCGTTAATGAAATAATAATTTAATTTAATTTAATTTAATTTATATTATCATCTATTGTTCTTGCTGCCGAGCATAAAATTAAGGTCACCCCGTAATTTGAAGTTATTTTAGAAATGTTTAGTTTTTTTACAAGTTTTTTCGGTTGTAACAGTTTAGTAACCGATTGCTTGAATAAAAAAAAGTTTTTGTTGTTCAAAGTTTATTCAAAGTAATGAAAATGAACAATTTAATTTGATACGCTAAATAATGAAAATGAACAAGTTTGCTTTGATTTAAGGACTTCAGTAGCGAGTATTCCCTCCTCTGGCAGTGATAACAGCTTGCAAACGACGAGGCATGCTTTGGATCAGATTTTGGATCACATTCTGCGGAAGATTGTCCCATTCCTGCACCAGTATGGCGCGAAGCTCTCTACAATTTCTGGGGGCCGGCACATGTCTCCGTAAACGTTTTCCCATCTCATCCCAAACATGTTCAATTGGATTTAAATCTGGACTGCAAGCAGGCCAAACAAATCGCGTGATTTGAATCTCGTCAAGATACTCAGTAACTATCCGAGCAATGTGGGGCCGTGCGTTATCATGCATAAATGTTGCGTCCTCTCCAAGAATAACCATGAACGGTAAAACATGGTCTTCTAGAACCTCTGTCAGATACCTATGCGCAGTCAACGTCCCATTTTCAATAAAGACTAACTCCGTGCGAGTGTCAAAAGATATGCCTCCCCATGCCATAACTGATCCTCCACCAAACGGAAGTCGCTCGGCAATGCACGCTTGAGCATATTTCTTGTCTTGTCGTCGCCACACTTTTACACGTCTATCTGAGCCCGTAAGACAGAATTGCGATTCATCGGAAAACAATACGCGACTCCAATCCGCTATTGTCCATGCCAAGTGTTCTCGTGCAAAATTCAACCTGGCAATCCGGTGTTCACGGGAAAGCGGCGGTCCAGTAGCTCTAGTTCGAGAAGATAATCCAGCAGCATGAAGTCGCCTCCTAACTGTCCACTTACTTATGTTTACATTTCTCACTTCTTGCAGATGATTTCGAAGGGAAACTGCCGTGACCGTTCGGTTTCTCAAAGCACTAGAAACAAGAAAGCGGTCATCTCTAGCTGTTGTAGTCTTGCTTCGCCCTGAACCAGGTCTTCGAGTGAGCAGACCAGTCTCTTCGTACCGCCCCCATACTCGTTGCACACTCGAGAGACTTACACCAACGTTTCTCGCAGTTTCGCGCTGACCACGGCCGTCTTCTAAAGCCGCCACAATTCATGCCGCAACAACAGGATTTATGCTCATTGCAAAACACTGACACAATGACAATACTACACAAACAATTTGCAACTGACAGATAAAACCACAGAAACAAAAACTTTGTTGTCCCTAAACTGTCTTTTGTTTCAACAGAAGCATATCAAAGCAAACTTGTTCATTTTCATTATTTAGCGTATCAAATTAAATTGTTCATTTTCATTACTTTGAATAAACTTTGAACAACAAAAACTTTTTTTTATTCAAGCAATCGGTTACTAAACTGTTACAACCGAAAAAACTTGTAAAAAAACTAAACATTTCTAAAATAACTTCAAATTACGGGGTGACCCTAATTTTATGCTCGGCAGTGTACTTCCTAGGATATATTTTGCAAAGTTTGTTCAAATTCTATTCATCTTTCCTCGGTTTTTTTCGTTTACGGTGCACAGTTTTACGTTCTTTATTTTATTTTTGTTTTGCTTGTCTTCTGTTTGTGTTGTTGTACAGAATACTTTGGTCCTTTTGAAAAACCAGGAAGTTTGAATATTCTAATTGAATATTTAACCAAACATGTCCCCTGACTGAAGGCAGCTTACAGGGAAGCTGTGCTGAAAGTATTGCACTTTTCACTTCGGGACTTACAAGACCGTTGTGCAGTCTTCGACTATGTGATCTGTGATTGCATTCTTCCTGTGGTGGCCCTGTTTAAACTAAAGCCTTCGGATCTAGACCAAAAAGTCGATAAAATAACCTCAAGCTAAGGTGGAAACTATCGTGCTGAGAGCTGAATGGCACAGGGTTACAGTGCATTGAACGATGCCCATGGAATACCTGGCGCCCTTTCATGGTTCCTTAACCTTACTCTTGTAACGGGGTCTACAGGAGCGAATTTCCTTTCCTGTCTACTCGTGGGATTAATCATGGAAAACATTATTAATAACCCACACACTCCTTTAGAGGAGGGATCTGCTGCAAGTCCCACTCTGATCACCCCAGGAGGGTGCTGGAGCCTCTCCAGAATCACTCAATAAGGAGGGAACCGTTTCGGAACCCTCCTCAGCAACCGATGCTGTATCGCAAAAGAGTCTCCTAAGAGAAACCGTTGTGGTGCAGAAAGAAGGCAGACTAGGTTACCTGCTAGCGACCAGCCAGGCCCACCTACGGGTTCTGGCACACAGCAGGAGCTTCTTACTAGAAGCACTACTGTCAGAGACCAACTTAGTGCCACGGAGGTCACCCTCTCTACTGGGGACTCCAAACGAGGCCGCTCAGAGAAGAAGCTCCCTCTCAGCACACAGAAGGTCGTAAAGAGAGTCTGACCCAGCCTCTCATACAGTCAAACGGACAGCAAACACATCAGGGTTGCGATTGCTCGGCAACAATTCCCGGAGTCGCAAATCACTGTTGGGCATGGAAATTCATCTTATCCTTGGCCAATACATGGATAGGCTCCCAGATGAAGGGCCATTCCCAAAATATGACGGCTTTAGAAGATCGGAGAAAAGAATCACTTTGGTCACATGCTTCGATACCTTCTCCAAGATCTGGCTAAGAGAAGCAGTCTGAAAAATCAGCTTGCTCCGTCCCTAGACTGGATACCAGGAAGACTTGAGAATGAGACTACTATCTGAAAGGTTGAAACGCCACAATCCGGGTCTTCGGAACAATCTCTGGAGGATCAAGCATGCCGGATGGGTCAAGCGCAAAGAACTCAGTCTTGTTCTTGGCATGGACGGGCTCTCCGTGTTGGTTCTGAAGAAACTCAGCATGAAGGCATATGCAAGCATGGTAAGGGTTTCCTTCTGGGACCGTAAATGTACAAAAGAAAAGCCACCCGTACCGTAGCATGAAGGCGAGTGTTTAACTGCAAAAATACAAGTTGAGCACTGGCTAAATAACCAATCCAGTGCCAACTGGGCTACGATTACAAGGCTACGTCAGGCCTTATTGGGGAAATATCGTCTGGTAACACCTCCACTCTCCTGTCAATGAGCAGAAAAAATATTAGGATTGTGACTGGCCCACTAACAGGACACGGTCACCTACAGAAGTACTTTTTTACAATTGAAATTGTAAATGATGCCACCTGTAGGGAGTGCCAGTTGGAGGAAGGAACCTCAATTCATGTTCTATGCAATGTATACGAAGAAGAAGAAGAGGAAGTAAAAACAATTTAACTCTATAGAACACATAACAAACATTGGCTGCGTAAAAAAATCAACGTATTTATTATTATAAGCGATGTAAATACTATAAAATGTAAAAAAATGCTGAAATGAAACACAAACAATACTTCTACTTCTTCTTTAGCCTTGTGTCGTCCATTTTTGGACATAGGCCCAATTTGTGCAAACGTTTTTGATTTTGAGCAGCTCTAAACCGAAGGCAGCACTTTTTTTAGATCGTCACACCATCTCATACGAGTTCGTTTACCTAAACATGGCCTCCATTGCTGTAGTATTGCGTTCCATCTTTCATCACTTTGCCTTGTGTTGTAGGCTGCAAAACTCCACTTTAATTTTGCTACATGATCCGCCCACACTTTACATTCGTTTTTTGTCAAATTCTGATGTTGGTCTTCCTGTCCTTTGAACTAAACCCAACACAGTTGTCTCCACTGCTCTCTGCGCCTTGATGAGTCTGTCCACATTTGCTTTTGCGAGAGTTCATTGACTTCAAAACAGTTTTTTCTTAATGTACAAGAAGAAAGGAAATGGTACAGAACAGATAGACGAAATATTCCACTGTTGGAGTGGTGTAAAGAAGGATGAAAGAGCAACAGCGGGAGTAGGAATATTAATAAGAAAGAAATGGATAAGGAAAATAACGTCATGGGAACCCATTAACGAGAGAATAATAAAATTAAATATGACAATCTTTGGAAGGGAAATGGTGATACTCGGAGTCTATGGACCAACAGATGACAGTAATGTAAGAGAAAAAGACAAGTTTATGGAGACACTGAAAGCGGAAATAAGAAAATTGAAGAACAACCAAGAAATAATAATAGCAGTAGACTTGAATGGAAGAACGGGAAGAAAAGATAATGACAAAACGGTAGGAAGATTTGGAGAGGAAACCATCAACGATAATGGAGAAAGACTAATCGAAATATGCAAACTAAATGACTTCAAAATAACTAACGAGTTCTATAAACACAAACAAATCCACAAATATACGTGGATCCAAACCACACAGAATTTGAAGTGTGATAATTGACTACATTATAGTAAAAAACAGCACTACAATTAGAATAAAAGACGTAAGGGTAAAAAGAGGGGCCGAATGTGGAACGGATCATAGACTGTTAGTAGCTAACATGCAATTCCCATGGAATAAAGCAAGAACAAGAACAAAAGACAAAAAGGAAGAAAAAGGTAAGGAAGGAGTACAGGAGAAGGAAAATGCGCCTAAGCAAATAAAGAAAGAGAAAAGGTTAAAAATACATCTGTTACAAGACGAGTCAATAAGAGATCTATACAAAAAAAGATTAGATCAAAAACTCATAGAATTCAACTACAACAGCATTCAAGAAATGTATAACCAAGTAAAAGAGTCCATTAAACAAGCAGCCCTAGAAGCCTTAGGAGAGGAAGAAAACCAGGACAAACACTATAACAGTAGGATCAAAGAAAAGACCAAACAAGTGATACAGGAGAAAAAGGCTCTATACGAGAAGTGGCTAAATACAAAATCAGACAAGGATTTACAGAAATACAGAGAGAAAAACAGAGAAACAAAGAGACTGATAAACAAAGAAAAAACGAGAGGTGGGAAAAGGCATGTGAGAATATTGAACAATACATAGGCGGAACAAGAAGTACGAAGTCATGGAGGACAATCAGAGCACTAAAAACGAATACAAGAGAAGGAGCACATATATAATATATACAAGAAAAAGAATGGAAAGAATATTATAAAATACTACTAACTGAGGACAGACCACAGTTCCAAGATAGGAACATCGAGGAAGATTATAACGGGGAAATTAGACAAATAGAAGTCAGCAACGAAGAAGTCAAGAAGGCCATAAAAACATTGAAAAACAACAAATCATGGGGGCCAGGAGGCATAGTGAACGAGATGATTAAATACGGATCAGTGAAGTTGCATCGAATATTGAGAAACATGTTCCATAGAGCGGCAAACGGGGAAAAGTTACCAGATGAATGGACAAACGCACACGTAATCTCTATCTTCAAAAAGGGAGATAAAAGAAAATGCACGAACTACTGAAGCATCAGCATCATTTCGAGTATCGGGCGACTCTATGGTAAAATTATCAAAAACAAAATAGAAGACAACATACAGGGGAAAATTGGAGATGATCAAGCCGTGTTTACGGCCGGAAGATCATGTGTAGACCATATATATACCATATGACAAACAATAGAAAAGAAACTTGCCAAAAACAAAGATATTCACTTAGCGTTCATTGACATAAGAAAGGCATACGACTCTGTACCGAGAAAACAACTTTGGATGGCGATGAAAGAAGCAGGTATAGATAAAGAACTAATTAAAGCAGTACATGCCCTCTACAAAGATAATACCGTAGCTATTAAAATTGGTCACAAACTAAGTAATACATTGCAAACGTCCAAAGGTCTCTTGCAGAGATGCTCCACGTCTCCGACACTCTTCAAAATATATGTGGAACAAACAATGAAACAATGGAAACAGAAATGCGAAGGAATGGAAGTCCCAGTGAGAGAAGATTATTTATACACCCTAAGTTTCGCGGATGACCAGGTGGTCATTGCACAGGACGAAGAAGATCTAAGTTATATGGTGAGAAAGGTAAAGAAAGAATACACCAGAGCAGGACTGGAAATAAACTTAGACAAAACGGAATATCTAACAACGAAAGAAGGAAACATTGCAAACCTGGAAATAGAGGACGATATAACAATTATAGGAACAAACAAATTCAAATACTTGGGGAGTATAATAACAAACAAGGGAACATCAGAGGAAGAAATAAAAGCCAGACTAGGACAAACGAGAAATTGTATAAGACAGCTGAACTCAATACTATGGGACAAACATATAACTAAAAACAATAAAGTGAAAATATACAAATCAATGATAGAAAGTATTATGACCTACTGTGCGGAAACCTGGACAATAAATAAAAGAAATAAATCAAAGATCAGAGCGGTAGAAATGGAGTGTTGGAGAAGGTGCTGCAGAGTGGTACGCATGGACAGAATACTTAACGAGGAGATAAGGAATAGAATGGGAATAGAGAAAGACGCAATAAACACCATAGAGGAAAAAAGTTAAAGTGGTATGGACATGAAAGAAGAAGCGACGACAACAGGTGGATAAAGAAAATAACAGAATGGAGTCCCTTGGGAAAAGGAAAAGAGGAAGGCCCAGGAGATCTTGGAGGGATGATGTGGATGAGGCGATGGAGAGTAGAGGATTAGAAGACGGAGACTGGGAAGACAGGCAGGAATGGAATCTTAGACTGAGAGAAGGAAGACAGCGTCAGCTGTAGAAGATCCTTAATATATATATATATATACAATTTAAAAACGGTAAACAGTAAATCATAGCCAACTCCAAATGGTTTTAATAATGGACATCCATTACAGACTCCAACACACTTTTCACGGTTGGTCCTTTCACATAAATATTTCTGTGGTCGTTGGTATTCGTCATCGCCTCTGTTTTTGTGATGTTCATGTTGAGTCCGACTTTCACAGAGGCATTCGCTAATTCTGCAAGCATGGTTTTTAAGTTCTCAAAATTGTTGGTAATCAGGATGGTGTCATCAGAGAATCATAAATGAGTTAACATTTTTCCATTTATTTCCCCCCACAGTGAAGCCTTGAATACATCTTCCACGGCCAATGTAAACAGTTGCAGTGATATTATATCTCCCTACCTTATGCCTCGGTGAATTTGTATGAGTTTCATAGTTTCTTCTAGTTTTGCTGTCATAAATGCCTCTCTTTATAAATGTATATTAGTTCACTATAGCGGGAGTCAATTCTACTGTTGTTTAATACATTTTCTATCGCTCACAGCTTCATCATGTCAAAAGCCTTTTCATAACCAGCAAAGGACAAATATAGTGGTATGTGATACTTATTCACCATTTTTATAAGCATTCTAATGGTTAACGGATGGTAGGAGGCTGTAGCCTTTGCAGAAACTGATCTGCTCAACCGGTTGGTAGGTGTCCATTTTATGACTTTTATGGTTTGTAATAATTTTCATAAATAATTTATAAAGCGGGGATAGGAGGGAATCAGCTTATAATTTGTCAGATTGTACTTATCCCCTTTCTTATACAGTAAAATGGTCATTGCTTCGTTACAACTACTGGGAATTTCTCCTTCTTTGTTAGTATTTTATCCCTTCTTGGTGCCTTGTTGTTCTTCATTTCCCTTACAGCTTTTGTTATTTTGTATTCCTCTGTTTGGTAATCCTTCAGAGTTTATGTTCATGATCTTTCCTCTCTGTTGTTGTCTTGGAACTATATAGATCAACTGCTCTATACCTTGTTTGTCTCTGTGTTTGCTGCCGCCTGAACTTTTTAACAAAGTTATTTGTATTCTACCTAGTGTCCGACTTAAGATTTTTTATTCCCCTATTATTCTTGATTATTCTTTCTATCCTATGTTCATTACATCTTTTAATGTCTCCTTTAATCATCTTTCTTATGGTTTTGTTTATTTCTGTGTATTCCACTGTACAGTAGAACCCTGATTATCCGTGCTCGCTTTATCCGGGCGGCGGATTTTCCGTGCGGCATTTTAAATTGATCATCCGTGCGCGGATTATTCGTGGCTGACGGCTGAATGCAAAGTGCAGACGTTCATCTCATTAGTTAAACGTAAACAGACGCACAAAATGCAGCGTACCGGTGCTCATGTAAAGCGTAAACGCAATGTTTTAACTATTGAACAAAAAATGGAAATTTTAAAACAATTTGGAAATAGCATAAATGTTGCTGTGTTGGCTAAAACATATAACATTCGAAAACAAACGGTTCGGGACATTGTGAAGAAAAAAGCCGAATTACAGAGCTTTGTAGCTAAAGCTGACAGTGCAAAAGCTATTTCTGACAGGAAATCTCTATGAGGGTCTACTTTTCGAGAGCTTGATGATGCTATGACCAGGTGGTTCTTGCAGAAAAGATTGGAAGGGGTTCCAATATCAGGACCTATGTGTGCTAGGCAAGCCCAAAAGTTTCACGAGCAGTTGAAAATTAAAGGAAACTTCTCGGCATCTTTTGGTTTAAAAAACATCATGGAATACGAGAATTATCTGTTCAAGGGGAGAAATTAAGTGCTGATGATGTAGCTATGGTAGAATTTTGCTATGATTTGGAAAACCTTATAAAGGAGCATGACCTAAAACCTGAGCAAGTGTATAATGGAGATGAAACTGGACTTTATTGGAAAGCAATGCCGAAAAGAACACTTGCTGCAGGCGCAGAAACTAGTGCACCAGGTTAGCTTTACATCTTAGAACAGAAAATAAACAGGAAGCCGCATTTGTAAGAAATTCGTGCGACCGCGATGGGTTTTCAAAATGGCGGATGGTTGTTTCCCTTTGGCAGTGGCGTATCATATCGAGAGGGTGCATGTGCAGCAAACAATTTCAACAGTTTTATTAAGTGCACTTTACACTATGTGATTTATGGCTACATGTGAGTTTGTGTGATATTGTCACTGTCTGTAATTTAAATTGCTTCCTCAGATTGTGTGACTACAAATAATGACCCCATTATACGTTCCCTTCTATGCCCATGACTATTGTTGTGTACAAGTACGTGTGACAAGTGACATGTTCAGAGAAATTATCTCTCTATTTGAAGTGAAAAGTAATATTAATACTTACTGATGGCATATAATGCCCAAAGTCCTGGTATTTGGGGTCTGAGAACAGCCAAAATTAGTCTCAAACTAACTAAAACCCACAACTGTCAAACCGGTATCACACCTCATTAGTCATACATGGGTTTTCGAAATGGCCGTTTCCGTCGCCTAGATGTTACAGCCAAGTTAAATGAAATGCGCCTTCCTGTCTATTTTCTGTTCTAAGCTTTACATACATATTTTTACGTATGCAGTGTTTTTTTAATACATACTATGTAATTTTTTATTTAGGTTTCAAAGTAAGGAAAAACCGTTTAACAGTGTTATGCTGTGCTACTGCATCAGGCTTTTAAAAATGTAAAAACACTGTCCGTTGATTATTATAATCAAAAGGCAGCTTGGATGGATCGAGTACATA
The DNA here is from genome assembly GCA_940337035.1 of Agriotes lineatus. Lineage (NCBI taxonomy): Eukaryota > Metazoa > Arthropoda > Insecta > Coleoptera > Elateridae > Agriotes > Agriotes lineatus. The sequence continues at coordinate 54,951,381 of OW679195.1, read as the reverse complement.
ATTTTTAAAGTGGTTTTTCGAAAAATTTATACCCCAAGTTAGAACTTATCTGCAAGAAAATAATCTTCCATCCAAGGCTGTACTGTTACTGGATAATGCGCCATCGCATCCTGACGTAGAGCAACTAAAGTCAGCAGATGGCAACATATTCGTAGCATATTTTCCTCCAAATGTAACATCAATTGCCCAGCCAATGGACCAAGGTGTTATAGAGACCATGAAGAGGCCTTATAGGAAAGACCTTATGCTTCAACTGTTGGGAGAATGTGACTTTATGGAGATTTGGAAACGTCATAATTTGAAAGAAGCAATTTATGCTGTAGCTTGTGCTTGGAGTGAAGTGAAAGCAACTAACATTAAAAAAGCATTTTATAAAATAATGACCTTAGAAGATACCTCAGATGGAGAAGGTACTGAAGACGATAATCACTTAAATAAAGGTGCGTTATCGATCGGAAATATAGCATCTATAGCCTCGCAAATCAAAGGTTTGGAAGAAATGAACGACAAAAAAATACAGGAATGGATAGAATGTGATCACGAAGAAAAAGGGTATCAGACCTCAGCAGAAAGTTCTGACAAAAGCAGTGATGACGATGAGAATAATTGCATCATCAAAACAAGTCATCGAGAAGCAGGGGATGCAGTAAATGTACTTATCCAATATTTTGAAGAACAGCCTGGAACTGATGACATTCATGTGCTTCAGCTTAGAAAAATGAAGGAAATTATAAAGTGTAGAAGTTACGAAGCCCAAAAACAAACAAAAATTAGTGATTTTTTCAAGTGATTTTTTTCACGTAGTACATATGTACATATATGTATACATATATTGTTCAATGTACGTTTATACATTATGTATAAATATTAAAACTGTTATTTTTTGCTACATGTATGTAGTATCACGTTTCTTTTCTTTGTTTGACACATGTATTTGTCTAAATAAATTATTTAAAAAATTAAAATGAGGTCTTTGGATTATCCGATTATCTGGCGAAGGCTTGGTCCCGGCTGGCCCCTGTATTTCCTTTTCCTTGTTCCATTAGCCTGAATCTGTGTTTGAGCATGTCCTGGGTATTTCTGCTTATTTTCTCATCTTTCTTTCGGACAATCTTCAATCCCGTTTTCAAAATAGTATTCGTTAATTTTTCATTTTTGTCGTCTATTGCTTCAGTAGCTCTGCCACTGCCTCTTTTTAGTTTTTCCTTTAATACTTCTCTGTATTTTGTCACCTTTCTCTTTAAATGTACGTGTACTTATAGGTGCTGTTCTCTTAAGCAGTTTTAGTTTTTCTAATTTTTTATTTATACATATTCTTGCTGTAACCAAGCGATGGTTACTCTCCGTACTAAATCTTCTTAATACAGTAACATCTTTAAAAATCCCTTTGCTTGTTGACAAGATGTAATCTATTTTGTTTGTTGTTGTTCCATTAGGACCTATCCACGTATCCACGTCCACTTCCGTTGTAGCTTTTTTTAAAAGGTGTTCATAGCATATTTTTGTTGTTGTTCTGTATAGTTTTATGGAATAATTTTCAACTGCTGCTATGACAGTCTCATAGAACAGATCCATCATCGTTTCTTCGTCACTGTTGGATGTAAGTGCATAATCAATACTATATTAAGTTTAACAAACAGAATCACTAAGAGCCCCTCCCACAAATGAGTAATAAATTTGAATAGACTATTCAATTCACCTGTCATCTGTCAAAAAGTGGCCAATGAAAATCCAGAATTCTGACGTTTCTTGACCAATCAAAAAAATATCAGTGGATATATCTTCCTAGAAGGTATTCAAGTGACTATTTTAAACAAATGTGATTTTTATTAGAAAAAGTCAATATGAGTGTTCTGTTACTATAGAAATTGCATAATTTGTTGTGATTTACTGAAAACTAATTTGAAAAAGTAGTTTGGTTCATTAAATAGTCCCTCGAATACCATTCTTAGTCAAAGTTAAGTAGATTATTTTTGCGGTGGTATCACTACTCATGTCCATTGCGCTTGGGATTAGGACTCGTGCTATCGCACTCGTCCTAATCGTACCAAAGCGCAATGGACATTCGTGACACCACCACAAAAATAGTCGACATAACTTTGACTACTCATGGTATTATAAGTGAATATTGCTATTGGCACACCTATTGTACAGGGTGTTTCCTGAAATTTTGACAGCTTCTAGCGACTTTATTATTCCAGATAGCAAAAAATTGTTCAGATAAAAATTGTAGGGTATCATCCAAACCGTCCGAATTTGCTGAATTTTGACTTATTGTATACTTTTTTTTAATGGAACACCCTATACATTGTGTTTATTGTAAGCGCTTAAAATTCTCTTTTTAAAAATATATAAGTTGCCTATAATTACTTCATCCATTGTTGAAATATCCGCTATTAAAGATTGATTATTTCAATGGTTACTGTGATTTATTTCATATAGTAAATTAGTAATATTTTGATTCTTTAACCCTCCTGTACCAGTGCTCTAAAACTTTCATTAGAGCCCATGCGGGGTATTTGGGATACACCAGTGGTTTTTCATGTCTATAGCCAATTTGGGATTTGTTATTAATTTCTTTCTATTATAAACGACATTTAAGACTTATGGCACAAAATTTTATTAAAAAATACAAACTAATTGTAAGGTTAAGTAGGTATACAAAAATTATAAAAAAAATTACAAAATATTTGTTTATCACTGTCCTTTATTGTCGTTGGGTTTGCAGTTTGGACAATATGATGTAGTTTTTGTTGTTCTATGTATTGGCCATACTGATTTAGAACAACTTACACACAAAAATTTTGTTTTTCCGTGACAAACTGTTAGGCAAAAATTGCACAATTAACTGGTATTTGACTTGCGTTTTAGCAGTACTGCGGCATTTGCTTTATTGTTTTTTGTTGGAAACATTACAAGAGCTCCTTTTACATATTGATGATAATGAATACTGGCATCTTTCCGTGCTATAACGTTCGGCTCAACTAAATCAGTCGACAATTCACGAAGAAAACATTTCCTACGACTTCTATATTTTTTCCCATTTCGGATTTTGCTCCATCCAAATTATATATGCATTGAGGGCAGCCATGTCCAAAATATCCATAAAAATACGTAGTGGCCATTTTATGTTAAACCGAAGAAATACTGCAATGCAAAAAAATGTTTACGCTGGAGCCCATGCGGGGTATTTCACATACCCCACACAAAAATTAATGGTTAGAATTTTTTTTTAAATCGAACTTCATAATTTTAAAGATACTCTGTATCTCAAGGAATAGCTAAAATCTGAAGATTATTAAAAAATGTGGAGAACAGTTACAACAAAAAAACTACTCTGGGGTATGTAGAATACCCCGCACGGGTACGGGAGGGTTAATAGTGGATATTTCAACAATGGATGAAATAATTATAGGCAATTTATATATTTTTGAAAAGAGAATTTTAAGCGCTATCCAATAAACACATAATATATAGGGGTTCCATTAAAAAAAAAGTATACAATAAGTCAAAAAGTTCACCCGTGATGCTCAATTTTTTCATTAAGTAGCAAATTCGGACGGTTTGGATGATACCCTACAATGTTTATTTGAACAATTTTTTTATATCTGGAATAACAAAGTGTAAAATGATCTAAGCTCTTCCCAGTAATTTAATTTCTGTATCTGTTCATTATACGTAGTATATCACTGTGTGTAATAAGTCGCAGATGCCTGTAAATTATGGTAGACGTTTGATAATGGTGGTACAGTTGAATTTTCTTCAAAATCGGTGGTCTACATTCTAAAAGTTGTTTAAGACTTGCTCAGTACTTAGACATTAAATTATAAATTAGAAATATATTTTGAACCTTAGGATAGTGATAATTACCAATGCACCAATAACACGTTTAACAACTAATAATTTTTTTTACATCAAAATAATTAGCTGAAGCTGCAGTGTATTGTGAGCAATAAGAAACTTACCGATGATTAATTTAAAGTATTTACATATTGTGAATTTAATGTCCCTTAGAGAGGCATTATAACTTAATATTTGAGCTACTTTTTCAACTTTTCAGAAGTAATACTATAAGTACTTCGTTATTATCGGGTTATATGTCGAAAACTTGTTGCACAATAATAAAAGAGTGTCAGTTTGACAAGTTAAATAGTCCGACCGCGTCAGCGGGAGGATTATTCTGTCAAACTGACACGATTTGTTATTGTGCAGGAAGTTTGAGATGTATAACCTGTTCAAAGTACGCATTCTATTCGATTTGATTATTTTTTGAGTAAATTTTAATATTAGGATCAAATAAATATTTTATTGGCAGCTCGATTTGTTTGCATTAACCTAGCTGAAAGTCATCTTCATGAAAACAATAGCAAGTTGACAAAAGTTATGTATTGCGTCGCCTAGTGAAGTTACTCTAGTATAATCGATTTTGTATAATCGAAATTATATAAGATAACTTAACTAAATCCAGCCTTTTGATTGGTTGAAATCTCTAGGAAAAAATAATCATTATTATTTGTTATAAAATCTTAAGATAGGTAATTTACTCTTGAACTGAATCTGATTGTTTTGATCTACTCTATATCTATAGAGTATCTACCCTATGGACATTTTCGTAAATATGCTTTTAGATTCTAAATATGTACCAACTTTGTAACATAACAATATTTTAATGAAGTTAACAATAAAAGGAGACTCTGTTTAAAAATTTTCTAAACTACCTGTATACTGGAGGCAAATGCAAAATATATGAAGCAGATGTAAAACTTACAGCAATTTGAGCATTTAATATTGCTTTACAGCAGTTTGAATCAAGACTGCGAATTATCAACTGCTTCTGCTGAATAATCCTCTGAGATAACCGACGCAATGCTTCGTGGTCTTTTCTGCGTTTACGGTTGATAGGAAGGCGATTATCAGTGGAACTAGTTGTCGATTGGGAGTCACTAGCAACGCCCTACAACATTTGTTTAAGACTAGTTACTTACTTAGTGCTATACTATTCCCAACCTTTAAATCTTCTGTACTAGAGAGATCGCTGTCTTCACGAAGATTGGAAGAAGGCCGTAGTTCGACCCCACTGTCGCTCATAAGATGCTCCACTACTCCAACACTCAACAAATTAGTGGAACAGGCACTGGTGGCTGTATGGTAGGTGTCGCTGCTTAAAGTGCCCCGCTCTAGGCTGCTGCTGCAGTTCACTTCGCAAGAATCTGGGCTTTGGGCAGAATTGACTCGTTTTAAATTTAGGGTAAGTCTAAAATTCCAACCATTACAAAAATAACAAAATAAGCTTGTTTCAGGCTGCTTACGATTGTTTTCTCTGCTCAATTTCTAACAATTCTTCCTGGGTTCGTCGAGCTAGAGAAAGTTTTAAGTCTTGAAGCTCCCCGATTTTGGAGGTATCAGTTGTTTCTAATTGTTCGTCAACTAAACTAATAATTTTTTTGTCTAAGTTTTCTACGGCGTCACGTCGTTCTGAGAGAACCTGCATTCGTCTCTCTATTTCTGCTTGAAGTTTGGCTAATTCTTGTCGCTGAAAATGCAAAAACATTTTAAATTAGTAATCTTTCAGAAATGTAGTATCATAACAAACATGTATTAAATATTTGATTGCTATACAAAAAAAAAGATGAAATCTTTGTTTAAGAGTTGTCAACGTTTAATTCATTATTGGATTATTACTATTAATGTTGCATAATTATTCTTCAGTTACCTATAATTTTTTATTAGTGACAATCTGGTGACGAATATTTTCAATATGCTACAATGTTAAAATGTTAATGCTGTTTATTTAAGAATAACTAGCAGAGTACCCGCGTTTTGCACGGTTTTAATAGCGTTCAAAATATCTACCTCTTTCTTGCAGTACGTGGTAGGAAGTCGGACTATCAAATAGTTACCTGCAGTAGCTCTACGTAATGACAATCTTTAAAAAAACAAATCTACCCTATTTAACCCCTTTAAGGGGTGAACTACAAAAATCCTTGAAATTTTTTTGACCTGATTTGTAAGTGGAAATTATTTTTCGAATTTCAACTTCTTACCTGCAGTAGTTCCCGCTTTGTGGTGTCCTGTAGAAAAACACATCTATCCCATTTATACTCTTTGTGGAGTGAATTTCGGAAAATCCTGAATGTAATGGTAGGTTCTTCCGGGTTATGCCGTGGTCGTCGATTTGAATTTGACGTTTTGCTGCTCATGCTGTCAGATTCTTCAGAAGTTTACTAAAGACTGATGTTGGTGCTTTTTGCTCCTGGTTATATACCGAGGAGCCGTTACGGTTGGCTGCTCAAGAAAACTTCTGAAGAAGCTGACAGCATGAGCAGCAAAACGTCAAGTTCAAATCGACGACCACGGCATAACCCGGAAGAACCTACCATTATGGACAACAGCCGTGAAAGCCTGCATTCGACTATCCTGAATATAGTTTGGCCCAATTTGTAAAAGGAACTGATCCGGAATTTCAATTTCCTACCTGCAGTAGTTACCGCATGATAGTAATCTTTAGAGAAACAGATGTAACCCATTTAACCTCACTGAGGCTTGAATTCCGAAAAACCCAGAATTTTTTTACCAGATTTGTAAAAGAAACGGATTTACTGACTTTTAATTTGTTACCTGCAATAGTTACTGAAGATCTTTAGAAGAGCACATCTATCCTAGTTAACCCCTTTGGGGAGAGAATTTCAAAAAACTAACTGCAACAATTGTAATTCCACATACATTGGACAGACTAAATAATTACTAAAAAACAGAATTAATCAACAGTAATATCTCAAGTGCATTAAAATAGCCGATTAAATTTTGACGTATTCTGTCAGAATGTTTTGCTAAGAAATTTGTCCAGTACATTTGCACGAGAGATTTTGGGGTGGAAAATTTACGAGATATATTTCTTCAGAGCAAAACATTCTGACAGAAAATCGTCAATTGTATTCAGGCTAGTTTACATGCACGCAGGATGTTCGGCGTGATTATTTCCTGAATAAATAGATAAAATTAGCTATTGCATTTCTTTCCTTTAAATTGCGAAAAATAATTGTAATTAATAGACGGAGAGCAAGCGACAAAAATAGTAACGTCATTTCATTAAGCAAATATTTCAACTTATTATACTCTCTTAACATCGCTGATAATTGATTTGCATGTCTGCCTGGTTTCTGGTGTGGAGACAGCTGCAGCAGGGGCGCAAAGTGCTAGAGATGACAGATAAAATAAACGTATCTGGCAGTACTGAAGTGTATTGTTGGTTACACTGTCGTTGTATGTCCAATTTGAGGTTAACAGGTTAGGTTTTCTTTGTTATTTGACACAAACTGACACAAAACCTAACCTGACAACCTCGAATTTGACGTAGACTGACAGTGCTACCGACAATAAACTTCAGAACTGTCAAACATATAACAAGTATCACAGGCGACTTTTATTACAAATTTATTCGATCTCTTGGTATTTCATTTTCATATGGTCCTTGGGAAAAGTATCCCCAGTAGGTCATGTTTAGTTATGTAAAACTGACCTGACAAAATGTCAGGTATACTTTTTAAAATTAGGGTTTAATTTTTGACATTTGACAAATACACGTATAGCTAAATATGTTTGTCAAAGATCAAAAATTATAACCTAATTTAAAAAAAATACGTGACATTTTGTCAAGTCAGTTTCACCTAGAGTCCCTGTATATAAGTTACTATATACAGGATCTCTAGTTTCACCTAACTAAAGATACTTTTCTGAAGGAACAAAAGGAATAGATATATCTCTACTTCTTTCCACCACCTAAAAGCAGACAGACTTCCGAATTAATTATCAGTGACGTTAAGAGAGTATAATAAGATGAAAATATATGGTACCCCCCACCCAAGAAAAGCGCCCTTCCGTGCTTTCCAAGAATACTTCGATACTCAGCATCACTCCGTTTCGCTAATACAATGAAATGCTATGAACCAGTTATTTATCAAAAAAAAAAAACAAAAAAAAGTTTTGTTTTTGCCGACGACCATAGCTCAAAAGTTGATGTTGCCTTCATTTTCGGAGGACCTATCGTATGGAAACGATCCAAGACTTCAGGAAGGTTCCTGGCGACCGGAATCGTGTACACATACGAACATACATCCCCCGCACAGCACGTTTAGGCACCCCCCAATGCGGGGAATTGATCTAGTGGGCTGGGATCTTCACCAAAAGATCCGCACCGCCGAGACGGAGATTTGATATTGTGGGTTCATTAGTCGGTTGGCTCGAATTTTAGAGATATTTGACTCAGAGTGGTTTTCGATATGAGGGAATTTCAATACTTCGTACACTTCGTGTCGAAGTAATATTTTCTTAATGAAATGACGTTACTATTTTTGTCGCTGGCTCTTAAACCATAACCATCATTCAACCAAAGAAAACGCCCGTTTTTTAGGATTTTTTTATTAAATCAAGAAGTAATGTAAGTCAATGAGACGGTTGATATTGCTTAGTTTTAACAATTTGTATCACATTCGGTGTAGTTTCGACCTATGCTCATAGTAAGTCGTGCTCCAAGTTCAATCGGTTCCTTGCTTTTATTTTCATTGTCACCATTGTCGAAAATCCACTTTCACACTCCCTATGTTGTGGCGGATGGGATCAGTATTTTCAAGGCTTTTTCCGATAATAATGGATACTTGCCGCTAATCTTTCACCAAAATGCTGCAAATTATGTGTTTTCAAAATCTATTTTCAGTGTGTTGTCTGAGAGAAGTCCAAGGAATTGTGCTTTGGCTTCAATTTCAGTATCTGGAAATATTCCTTCATCCACTGAAAAGGGCCTTAGCACCAAAGCATTTACTTGGCAATTTTCCAAATCAGGAAAATATTTGCTGATAGAATGTACTACTGATGACAAGTGGATAGTTATTTCATCTGTGAATGAGCATTTTTCATTTCTTGCGTCGAGCACCATAGTTAGTTTTGGGAACATCGAAACGTTCTCATCTCCAGCTCTGCCTTGGTAAAGCTGCAATTTGCGAAGAAAACTAGCAACCTTACCTTAAGCCGTTAAAATATTCGTCATATTCCTTTGCAAGCTGAGGTTAAGCGTATTTATTTCTCCGAAGAAATCCGCAAGATATGCCAGTTTAAAAATACCAAATACATTATCTGTTATTTTGGCATGTAACTCTTTATCCTTATCTGCGCGGCACTGCGTCGTAGGCTTGTATTCGTATTTGAAAATTTTTGGTATAAAATAATGATTGCTTATCTAATAAACGATGATCCAATTCCTGTCTTTACCACTCAGAAAATCCCATTTTACCCCTTAGGGGGTAATTACCCCCAGGTTGGGAACCACTTTAGTTACTAAAGAGAGAATACGACGAGGACACCATTAAATTAGAAGCTGTAGAAGTTCCAGCAATTTGTATGGATACATTAAAGGTACCAAACAAGACTTCAGCAGATTTCAAGAATTGGCAGCTAGCAGGTTGTGTGCCACTCGGTCGCGAAGTGATTAAAGGGATTAGTGTCTTAATAGGTGTACACAATTATTGGGCAGCAGTTACTGGTCAAAACACGAGACTTAGTGAAATACTGATGGCTATAAAAACAAAGTTCGGGTACACAATACAAGGTCCAGTAGCCGTGGAACCAGTGAATGTATTCGCGAATGTACAATGAAACAATGCAAGATAACGTAGTTCCCAAAGAAAATTGCGTTGTTTGTGAATGCGTGATAAAGATGGGAGAGGTAATTCTGGTGCAAGAAGGTGCTTTGTACTCGATAAAAGGAGATGCTAATAAATGGAAACCCTACTTAGCAAATCGTATTAGGGAAATTCAGCGGCCGACTACTAACCCCGTGGACTGGTACCATTGTCCAGGGCCGGAAAACCCTGCTGATCTTCTTACCATAAATAAACTACAGGAGTCCTTCAAGTGGCAACGTGGTCCATGTAGGATGAAGGAAAATGAAGATCGGCGGCCGACAGTTTTTGTGGGAGCTGGGACTAATTATTATCGAGGTGATTCCAGGTCAAGACGGAAAAGTCTAGTATGGGCTGTTGCCGCGGCTAGACGTATTGTAGCATGCAGTATTGTGAAGTTAAAATCTCATTGTAATCCTATAAATCGTAAACCATTGTACATTAATTGTTAATCATGGCCGGCGGTGAGTATAATCTGCGTGGTGGTAGTCGAACACAATCACAATCCGACGATGGAAAAGATAGTGAAGATAAAAGTTGGTGCAACCCATTGTAGAAAAGGTCCTTCTGTCTGGCACATTTATGGACTCGTTTTTATCTAAAATCCAGGAACTTATGGACAAGAAATTCACTGAACATAATGACCGGATATGTGCAGTTGAAGAAAAAACGCAAGTATTTTCATAAACTCTTAATAATCATAAATTGAAAATTGATAGACTCGAGCAGTATTTCCGGCGGAATAATCTAAGGATCTTCGGAATCGAAGAGGCCGTAAATGAAAACAGCGATGAAGTCTTAATCAAGTTTTTTCTGGACCACCTTGGTATTGAGGTGCCTAAAACCGCCATAGATTGAAGTCATCAAGTGAAGGGAAGAAAACAAGGGCAGCCCAATCTGCTTATACTTAAATTTACTTCTTATAATGTCCGGCAGCAGGTTTTTAGATCGAAATCAAAGCTGAAAAGTTCTCAATTTTCCATTAAAGAGGATTTAACATATGCAAGACTGAATACCCTCCGAGCCGCTTATCAGAAACATGGAAAAAGAAACGTATGGAATTGGGATGGTCTAATCATTATCAAACACCTTGGCAGAATATTTAAAACTGAAAGTGACGCTGAGTTATCTACACTACCAGTTGAGTGAGATATATTTTTGAATTGTTAGATAATTACAAGCAAACCGCGTGCTACGTGCTGCGAGTCTTGAATCGGCGCGCACGTGAAATAGGATACGCGAAAGGTCAAGCTCCGAGCCGAGCGCTAAGATAAGAAAAACAAAACCTAAACAAATATCAACATCTGTGAAGCTGGAACGTGAGATTTTATTTTGTGCCACAGAAACACATTAAGGAAAATTATATTATAGAAGATAGATACTGCTCACTGCTGCTATTTTGTTTATGATAATTTCTTTGTTATTTGTTATTATTAATTTAGATTTTTTCATATTTAATTAACCCTATTTTTTGGAAATTATTACAGTATGTTGTTGAACTAGATGATTTTCTCTTAAATGTAAGATCTTAAACTGCAAACTTTTTAAATTTTAGAGAGGTGGTTTTACACAAAAATTTTGATGTAATTGTGTCACCGAAACCTGACTGAAAAAGAATCATTCTTCAGACTCTTTAGCTATCAATGGTTATCATTTTGTACAAGACCGTGAAGCAATAGGAGGTGGAGTTGGTATTTATGTAAGGTCCACAATTAAATTTCATGTGTTGCAAACGAGTCGCATGATCGAGCAGCTTTGGTTAACTGTGAGTATTGGTAAACAACAATTTGCTGTAGGAGTTGTCTACAAGCCTCATAATTATTATTATGTTAACTTCCTGGATGTTTTTGATATTACTTTGTCTATCATTATACCCACACAGCTATTCTGTCCAGGCGATTTTAATATAATCTTACAAAATTTTGACTCGTGTGTTCTAAAGCTTTATATAATCTCCTAGACAGAACTGGTCTGTATCAAGTCATCAACTTATTTTGTATGTATATGTATAAGGTTATACATTCTTTGCAGAATTGTAACCACTCACTAAATGAGTTCTACAGACTCAATTACTCATGGTGAGTCACTCCATTTAGCACTAATCACTTATCCCTTTCAAAGTTTATCATGTGTTTTGGCTGCTTTCACTATTTCCTTCCATTTTTTTCTGTCCTTTACTTGTTTCTCCCAGTCTTTTATTCCCATTCTTCTTATATCTTCCCTCACTTGGTCCTCCCATCTCACTCTGGGTCTTCCTCTTTTCCTATTCCCACGTGGGTTCCATTCTGTGATACGTTTAATTACTGTGTCGTCCTGTCTTCTTTTTATGTGTCCTATCCATCTTAACCTCATTGCTTTCATGACTTTTATTATTGTTTCTCCTTTTAAGAATTCCTCTATTTCTCTATTGTACAGTCTTCTATTTTCTTCATCATTTACTTTTACTAATCCATAAATTTTTCTTATTATTTTTCTTTCGAAGATCTTTAGTCTTTCCTCCTCTTTCTTTGTTATACATATGGTCTCCGCCGCGTATGCCACTACTGGTCTTATTGCTGTTTTATATATTTTAACTTTGAGCTTTCTACTAATTTTCCTATTATTCATAAACATTTTATATTTATGAAATGCTCTATATCCTGCTTGTATTCTCTGCTCTATCTCTATTCCTTTCCGGTTTTCCCCATTTATATTGCATCCCAGATATTTAAAGTTTTCTACTTCCTCAAACTTTAGGTTCCCTATTTGCACATTTGTGTTCTTCATCATGTTGGTCACTCTACTAACTTTCATATATTTTGATTTTTCTTGGTTAATTTCTAGCCCCCTTTTCTTTGCTTCCATTTCCATCTTCTGTAACTTCTGTGTTAGAATTTTTTTGGATTTGGACACTAGTGCGACATCGTCTGCGTATGCGACTACTTGTATTGCTTTTTCTCTTAATGTTCCCTTTATCATACTTGCTCTAATCACCGCTTCCATTGTAATATTGAACATCGTCGCTGACAGTCCATCCCCTTGTCTTACGCCTTTGGTTATCTCAATTTCTTTTGTTGGTCCTGTCTGTGTCATCACTATAGCTTTTGAGTTTTCAAATGTCATTCTCATGAGTCTAACTAACTTTGCTGGTATTCCTATTTCTTCTGCATCCTTTAGTAGTGTCTGCCTATTTATTGAATCAAACGCTCGCTTAAAGTCAATAAATGCAATGTATATTTCTATACCATTCTCGTAGCATTTCTCCACTACTTGTTTCATCACATGTATTGCATCTACCGTTGAATTCCCCTCCTTAAATCCGTGCTGGTATTCGCCAATTGTTCTTTGTGTATATACTTTCACTCTACGTAATATTACACTTGTCAGTACCTTGTAGGTAATGTTCAGTAGTGTGATTGCTCTATAGTTTTCGCACTCCCTCATATTCCCTTTCTTCCAAATCGGCACAATTATTCCTCTCTTCCATTCCTCTGGGATTTTTTCATTTTTCCATATCTTGTTTATTAGTTTGAATATCCTTTGTTTCAGTTCTTCACCTCCATTTTTTATTAGCTCGCTACATATTCTATCTGTTCCTGCAGCTTTCTTGTGTTTCAGTTTTTCTATTGCTTCGTAACATTCTTTTTCTGTAGGTATTTCATCATCATCTTCTCTATTTTCATTCTCCTCTGTCCACTTTTCTCCAATTTCTTCCATTGTTCCCATCGTTACATTCAGGTATCTCTCCCACTCACCTTGCTCAATATTTGCTGTTGTTCTTTTTCTATTCTGCTTTCTTATTATTTGGTATAATTTGGTGTTACTATTGTTGTCATTTTCAATATCTGTCATAATATTATTTACCCATTTCTCTCGTTTTTTCACTATTAACTTTGTACATTGTCTCCTTTTTTCTTTGTATATCTCACTATCTTGTTGTTGTCCCGTTCTTAACCATTTCAGTCTTGCTTTATTCTTTTCTCCTATCATCTCTATGCATTCCTCGTCTATCCATTCTTTCTTCTTTTCTGAACTCTTCCTTCCTATTATTTTTTCTGCCACTTCTATTATGCTTTCCTTTATATTTCTCCATTCTTTTTCAATATCTTCAGTCTCCTTTTTTCCTTTAAGTATCTGTTCAATCTGTCTTTCATACTTTTGCTTCGTTTCATATTTTTCTAGTTCATCTACTTTCCATTTTGTATTTCTTCTTTTTTCTATTTTCTTCTCTACTTTTCTCATCTGCATTTTAGCTATAACTAGTATATGATCAGTATCTACGTTCGCGCCTCTGAATGAACGCACGTCTTTAATAATTTCCATTCTATTCTTATTTATTAATACATGATCAATTTGGTTTCCTTTTGTTTGCCCTGGTATTAACCACGTTACTTTATGCTCTTCTTTATGTTGATATTTTGTACTCATTATATACATGTTCATTTCTGCTGCCAAATTACACAGTCTATGTCCGTTCTTACTAGTATTTTCATGTATTGTAAATTTTCCACTCACATTCCTTAAATATTTTTCTTTCCCTACTTTCCCATTAAAATCTCCCATTATTATAACTGTATCGTGTTTCTCTACTTCTTCACATGTTTTGCTTAGTTCCTCATAAAAGGTATCCTTATCCTCTTCTGCTGCATCTTCTGTTGGGGCGTACCCGTTTATTAATGTTATATTTGCTATCTTGTTTTTTATTCTTATCATTGAAATTCTGCCATTTATTCTCCTAAATTCTATTATTCTATCTCTAAACTTTTCATTAACCAAGAATCCTGTTCCGTTTTGTCCTTGTTTATTTTCTCCACTGTACAATAACGTATATTTTTCTTTATCTATTCTTCCTTCCCCTTTCCATCTTATTTCTTGTACTGCCATTATTCCTATTCTATATCTTTCCATTTCTCTTGCTATTTCTTCCATCTTTCCCGTTTTTAACATCGTTTTCACATTCCATGTCCCAATCCTTGTTTCATTTTTCCTTTTCTCTCTTTTCTTTTTACTAACTTTCATATTTATATTATTTGTCCATTGTTTTGTATCCTCATCTTTTTCAGTTTCATGTATTTGTTTGCTTCCTTTATTCCCTTTCCCATTGCATGTCGTTTTCATATTGTATCTGTCCTCTGCTTGGTTAACTTTTATATCGGTTTCTGCTCTTTTTGTCTGCTGCTTATCGGGTCTTGTTTGCTTTGCGGAAACCCCATCAACAAGCTCTGTGTCCATACTGTTCTTGGTGTCTGTTTTTTTTCATAATCTCTGTTCTGATATGGTTTCTTGCTCCAGATATTTGGCTCTTCATTTCGTGATTCTCTCTCATTTACCGATCTCTTCATTTTATTTTTGGCATTTACATTTTCATTGTCATAGGTCCCTATTTCTTCTACGATTAATTTATTTCCTCTCAATATAGCTTTATGTCCCTTCTGTCTTGCTTCGTTCATCTTTTTTATTAAATTTTTTCGTTCCTTCTGTTCATTTTCGGTTAAATCTCTGTTTAACCAGATCTTAGTTCCTCTTAGTTTATGGGCGTTTTTAAACAACTCTATCTTTTTATTTCTCCTATCAAGTGTCACTAAGACTGGCCTGTTTTTGTTAGCATCAAATTTTCCTATTCTTCTAATGTCTTCTATTTCGCCTAGGTTAACATTCACTTCAATTTTTTGGGCGATTTCTGTGAATTTCGCCTGCAGTTCTTCTCTATTTTCTTCCGGTGCGTCCTCAATTCCGTGACATATTAGATTCCTTTTTTTTATTTCCTTTTCCAGGCCTTCCAGTCTCTTATTTTGATCTGCTATTTGCTGACTCAGCTTTTCATTTTCTATTTTTAACGTTGTATTTTCACTTTTTAGGTTCATTAATTCTACTTGGAATGTGTCCAGTTTTTCTTCTATACGTTGGTTTCGTTCATTCATATTTTTTAGTTTTTCGTTGATTGCATTTAAAATTTGCTCCATTTTTTCTGTTTTAAATGTTTACTTTATAACACCGTCCACCCGCGATAAATTTGTTCCGTCTATTCGGCCGCGCGTAGATTCGTACTTATCGAATGTACCACTTGCGGGCGGCTCTTCTTATCGGCGCGGGCCGTCCTTGTTTTCGCCTTTATGTGCACTCTTTGTTTACTCAATTACTACGGTTTTTCAACTTAATTTAGTGCTCATTCGTTCTGTATTTTACTGTCTCTTAGTGAGTATCAATAGCTTTGTCCTTCTGTTCACTTTTCAACAATTTCAATCGTGTATTTCTCACTAATTTCACTGAAATTCACTTCACTGGTCACACAGCGAACTGTAACTCACAGCAGCCAACACACACTCCATCAACTTATTTTATGTAGTAATAATGACCTGACAGTCAACTCTGGAACTGAGAATGCCAACGAAGTTGCGGACCATGAATTTATTTTTTGTAAAATCCAAGTTAATACGCCTATAAGTAAACCTCGTGTAATATCCTATCGAGATTTTAAAGATTTTGACTGTGACTCGTTTAATCAGCACTTACGTTCAATTCCTTGGAACAGTATATATTCTCTTGATAATATAGACGATAAATTGAACTTTTTTAACACTAGTTTGACTCTCATCTTTAATTTGTTTGCACCTGTAGTCACGTCTAGAATTCCCAAATCTCCTGCTTCCTGGCTTACTTACAACATGAAATGTATGATGTCTGATCGTGATAATGCATTACGCCGTTTTAAACAAACTAAAGCCCCTCAACACTGGAATTTCTATAAACAAATGCGGAATTTAGTCACTACTGCCAACGCAGAGAAAAGTCTTTTATGAAAAGCGTTTTCACAGTGCTCATTCAAAGTTCATATGGAAGCAACTTAAACAGTTAAATATAAATAAAAATAAACACCAATTACTGTTACCGCAGCAATTGGCAGACCCAGAAAAAATTATGAACTGATTTATTGAATCTACTCCAAATATCGCTTATAATAATAAGAACTTGTTGAATTTCTACAATACTAATATTAAGCAATCTGTTAATCCAATACTCGTGTTTTAGCCTGTCGATGAGGTTGTAATTTTAAAAATCATTACTTCCATTACAACTCATGCTACAGGTGTTGACCTGATTGATATACAAATGATCAAACTAGTTCTACCGTACTTACTTCCTCATATCACTCATATAATAAATTTTTGTTTAGTTAATTCAGTTTTTTCAGATCTCTGGCGCATGTCTTATGTGACTCCTATTCCTAAAATTTCTACACCTAATAATTTTAAAGATCTGTCAAAAATCTTTGAAAAAGTTGTTGCAACACAACTAAAAGTTCACTTACACAGTAATAGCATTTTATCTGATATGCAATCCGGTTTTAGACCAGGTTATAGTTGTTGCACAGCTTTACTTAAAGTAGCTGATGATGTGTTAGAGTCTACTGATAAGGGTCAACTCACACTGTTAGTGCTTTTGGATTATTCTAAGGCCTTTGATACTTTAAGCCATAAAATTCTTCTCGCTATATTGCATTTTACTGGTTTAAGTGATAGTTCAATTGCACTACTCGCTAATTACTTGAAGAATAGCAAACAAGCAGTGAGATACGCAGGACAGGTTTCTAGCTTCCGTGATGTAAGTGCTGGAGTACCACAGGGTTCCATCCTTGGCCCTTTGTTGTACATTATTTATACATCTAATCTTCCTTCTGTTCTACAATCATGCTCATATCATCTTTATGCAGATGATACGCAGATATATCATTCATTTAATCTTAGTAATGTACATCTAACCTGTGAACTTGTAAATAAAGACCTTGAAGCTATATTTCATATCTCTGCAGAACACTGTCTACAAATAAATGCTTCCAAATCTGCTGTCATATTATTAGGAAGGCGTAGTGACATTGCTAGAGTATTTGCAGAAATTTATATCAAAATTCAGGACAATCGCCTGTCCCAATCTAAAACTGTAAAAAGTTTAGGCATTCTTGTAGATCAGGAATTTCGGTTCGATCGTCATGTGTCAAAATGCATCCAGGCAGCTTACGCAAGTTTGAAACTCATTTTTCAAAATAGGCATTTGTTTAGCCAAAAGTTAAAGGTTAATTTGTGTGAAACTCTCGTATTGTCGAAATTTAACTATTACGATGTACTTTATGGTCCTTGTTTGTATTTTATTGATTCCGTAAAGATCCAAACTTTACAAAATGCATGTTTGCGATTAATTTTTGGTGTCAGAAAATACGAATTGGCTAAATATGAGCCAACGTAGGCTATTTCATGTGACGTGTTTGTACCACAGGATTATTTTAAGTTGTTGTCCGCCTTATTTATACAACAAACTAAGCTTCCGTACAGACGTTCATAATTTAAATCTACGTCATAAGGGGCTTTTAACACCTCCTATTCGCTCCACAGAAATGTTTAAGAGGTCGTTTTCTTTTAATATTGTAAGCATTTCCTTATGATTTAAAATCTTTATCGCCAAAAATATTTAAAATACGTTTAAGGAATTTATTATTATCTGGAAATTTTTCATTTACAGCTCATTTCTAATTTCTAATTTGTAATTTTAGTTATTTACTCACTGTAATAATAATTCTTACTATTATATTAAGTGCAGTAACCTCTGTACCTGGAGAGCTCATCTGGCTCATCAACAGTACCATACTGGCTCAATTTTTAATTTCTTTATGTAATTAAAGGCACAGGGTTGGGTGGAAGAGCAACATCTGCCTTGCGCTCGATGCTGAACTCCGCCCTGTTGCTGCATATTTACTGTAGAGATGATATGGTATTGTAAATAGTTAAATAAAGACATTATTATTATTATTATTATTATTATATAAGTGCAGGCCTGTTATGTAAAGTGCGCGAACGGAACAATTTTAAGACGTCCAATTCAACTTTTGCATTCATTAGGTTTAAGTAGCACATTATTTCGTCGGCCGAGGATGTGGAAACTTTATGTAAATTGCGCATGTCCTACTTGGTTTATTATTATTGTTCTAGCTTTATTTATCGTTCGTGTAAGTGTAACTTGTGTTAGTTTTATGAATTTTCCTGAGATCCGCATTTCCTCCATAGGACTGTACAGCTTGCATAGCATCTTGCTTTGATCTCCTTTAAGACAAACATTTGGTGTGTATTTTTTCTGTATCCTCGAGCGGTTTTATTAATAAGGTGGTCAAGATTTGATACACCCTATTTAGCAATAAAAGGTAATTATGAGTATTATGACATCAACCCTTTTTTAAATATAAGTATTATAACTGCATTTTTCACATTGTATTCTACTTTGGGTATCTCCTATCTTTTTTATTCCATGGTGTAAGGTCTTGACCTCCTTATTTTTATACATTTGTCCCAGTTCTTGTTAATGGAATTCTCGTTTCATCCTTCTGCATACCTGTTTTCTTCTATTCCCTATATTACCTTCCGCACCTAAAAGACAAAGGAATGTTGTAATCGTGCAAAAATCACCTTCCGAGATATTTTCAGATCTTCACGTCTCAGAGTCCCTAGATGACGAAAAACTTGTTTTCTCAATTTAGCCTGTCTGTATGTAGGCGGTATAGCTCAAAAACTACTTATTGGAAGAAGATAATATTTTGCACGCGGCTTAGATGTCTACCGGACACAAAACCTAATATACTTCCGGTCAAATATATACAACAGGGTGAGCACCTTTAAAAAATAAAATGTTTTGCTATAACACAGGAATAGACAAAAGTAATAATTTGCACATGGCTTAGGGTTTTCTCCTTAATGAAAATGGAACCTAACAGATACAAAGTAAATATCGTAAAATTGATAAAAGTATGCAGCAAGAGAAAACGACATAGTAAGCGAATTGGAACTATCTGAACACGTGAGAGCAAGCCCAGGAGCCCGAGTTCGAATGCCAGCTACTCCAATTTGTTTTTTATTTGCAAATTGATGTAATTCGCACAAAGGAAGTTCTGTGTAAATCCCTTTACAGTTTTTTTTTTGTATATTTTCTTCCTTGCCTGTTTGTATCATCTTTTCCTGGGCTCACCTTACTTTCATAGTCTCGTTTCTTTCTCCATTCTACGTTACACCAGTTTTTTGTTGGTTTGTTTCTCTCCGCTATTGTCTTGCCAACTGCTTCTTTTACGAGTTTTTTTAGGTTTTACCATCGTTTGTTTCTATATTCTTTTCCAGCTTCTCTTTTCTTCTGTTGGTACTTATTCTGTTTTGATGTCTTGAATATTATTATATTATTTGCAATAAAGAGCACTCAATGTTACGAGTCTTTAACTATTTATGCCGTACTGTAATAATAGTTTACTACCTGCTCTAACTCTCTCTCCTTTTTCACTGGGCACATAGTATCTCTGCAAATTATCATACATCATTTAAACAGTAGCCCCATCTTTTCACAATTCTATGAATGAAAGTAGAAATGTGTTCCTGGGAAATTATTATTGCACTGACTATTGAATACAGGTTTTACAACTGAATGCCACTCTTGTTCAAAGAAAATTGAATTTTGCAGAAAGTATGTCCACAAAAAATGTTATACAAAAAATTATAGAAGTAGTACAGAGAGTAAATGTAAGCCATTGAAGAAGAAAATATAGGAACAATAAACACAGTACCAGGTGAGTATGACAAGGCATGCTTTACTGAACATGCAGGCCCTAAAACTGACATCTCAATCAATCTGTATACATTTCTTCAACATTTACCTGATACTTTTCTCATGCTCATTGCTGAGCAAGGTAATTTATATGCTCAATAGTTGAATGACAAATTGAAGGTTTTTATTGTCATCTTGATAATCATAGGTTTCCTTACTCTGCCTACAGAAAATTATATTGATCTCATAGCAAAAATGTTCAAGTTGACCGAATTATCAGGATCACCACGAGATTTTATGGGATTTACACAATGATAATTCAAAATATTAGGAAAGATAATAAAAAAACAGCAAATTCATCACTTACTTAAATTAATACGGCAAGAAGAAAAATTCCAGAAGATTGTAAATATGTGTAATAGTGTCAGTGTGAAGCAAAGGAGGCAGTAAAACAGGCAAAAGCAAGAACATAGAAAGACTTCGGAACAAAAATAGAAGAAAGCTATATATACAATCAAAAATATTTCTGAAGCACTATCAAAAACCTAAGAACTCACAAAGTAACACAAATAAGGAATATAAAAGACAAAAATGACAGCCTGAAAACAGAAACAGCAGAAATCATGGATACATGGAAAACCTACTTCGAAGAAAAGTTTAAAAAGAACGAAGAAAGAGAAATTCAAGAGCACCTCATACAAGACGGAGAACAGAGACTTGAAGACAACAGAACACAAAATATAACAGAAGAAATAAAAGCGGAAATTAAAGAGATGCGAAACAAAAAAGCAGCCGGATACGACCAAGATATGCAGACAAGCCTGGGAGTCTGTGAAGATACCGGAAGACTGGCAAAGAAACTATATAGTACCAATATATAAAAAGGGAAAAACAACTGAGTGTGATAACTACAGAGCCATATGCCTTTCATCGTGTGCTTTAAAGATATAGTCAAGAATTTTAGAAAGAAGGCTGAGAGAAGAAACAGAAGGACAGTTAGAGGAAGAGCAGACAGCATATAGAGAGAGACGACAGACGGAAGACCATATTTTCACTTTACGAATGATTACTGAAAAAATTATAGACAGAGGAAGAGATCTATACCCGGCTTTTATTGATCTCAAAGCTGCATTCAACACTGTGCCTAGAAAACAAATATGGAAAATGCTAGAACAGATAAAAGTGAATGAAAAAATTAGAAAAGCAATAGTGTATACAAGAAAGTGAAAGGAATAGTGAGACTAGGTGGAGAACAGACGGAAGAATTCAGTATTGAGGAAAGGATCAAGCAAAGCGATAGTCTCAATCCACTGCTATTTATTCTAGTTATGAACACGGTGATTAAAAACTGTAAGTAGAGAACCAGGAAGCTAAAGATAGGCAGTTGAAACATGGAGGTGGTAGAAATCCAAAACATGGTCTACGCAGACGATATTGTGGTCTTAGCAGGAAGTACAGAACAATTACAGGCAGCAGTAAATGTGTAAAAAGAGGAAATAGAAGCAGTTGGATTAAAAAACAACATCGGCAAAACAAAAGCAATGCACATATCGAAACAAGAGCACCTTTTCTTTCTTTCTTCTAGATCCTTATGCCCTTTTAGTGGGCGTCGGATGTGGACTCCACCCATTTCCTCCATTGTTTTGCCTCTCTCCCTCCCCAGCTCTTCTATTCTACCCAACCAGTTCTTCCTCGGTCTTCCTGCTCTTCTCTTTTCTATTCCTCTCGCCTGTATTACTTTCTTCACCGTTCTGTCTTCATCCATTCTGTGGATATGTCCGAACCATTTCAGTTGCTTCACGCCTACCACCTCGTTTATTGACTTCTGTTTCAGATCTTCTCTAATTCTTTCATTTCGGATCCTGTCCATTTTCGTCTTCCCTGTAATTCCCCTAATTCGGTTTATTATTTCCGTCTTCCATTAGTATACTTCCTAGGTAGTTAAAATTTGGTACTTGTTCTATTCTGTTTTCTTTACATGTTATGTTCATTGTTTCATTAACTTCAGGTGGTCCATTTACTATCAAAACTTTTGTTTTATTTGTGTTTATCTCCATTTTTAGTTTTTCGATCTCTGTCGTCCATATATACATTTGCTTCTGTGCTTTGTTGTGAGTATCTGCTATTAGGACTATATCATCCGCGTAAAGAAGATTGTCTATTAGTATTGGGCTGATGTGTTTATATCCTACTATTTTCTTTGGTGTCTCTCGTTGAGTGTTCTTTAGCAGCCTGTCCATCACAATAATGAAGAGCAATTTTGACCTATGAGACAGAAAGCTGGACAAACATAAATCCAAAATAACTATGGGGGAAATGAAGTACCTAAGAAAAGCAACTGGAAAAATGAGAAGAGATAGAATAAGAAATACAACTTTTAGAGACCAACTGCAACAAATACCACAAGTAATAACAACAGAAAATAAACAGTTAAAATGGGATAGGCATACAAAAAGAATGGCTGAACACCGAATCCCAAGACAAATTCAAGAAGCAAGAATGGAAGGCAGACGACCAAGCGGTAGACGAAGGAGAATGTGGACAGATAACATCCAAAATATGGCAGAGAAGAAAGGAAAAACGATAGAGGAATTAAACAGATTGACAGGAGACATAAACAACTTCAGGAAATAAATCGACACACCCGACACCTTTTAGGCAAAGAGGGAAAAGTGAAAGAAGTGTCAGTGTTTAAAAAAGGTGGTAAGTACATGTAAGACAGCATTATAGAATAAATTTATTCAATGTGGCATACATATTCTCCATACGTTATCTATAATCGGTTATAGACGATGCAGAATAACAAATGTGTGCTTATCAGAATGAGTTTTGATCAAAAAGATCAACCATCATATTTATGGTGAAGCAAATATAATAACATTATGCCACACAATAATTTTATTGATTATTGTGGAAACAGAGCGCAGTAGAAGAAAATCACATATGAGGCTAAACATGAATATAATGCACGATAAGTAGAAAAGATGGGAAGATTAGGCAAAATGCCTGAAAATGCTTATTTTGGTGGTTTTTCAACATAAATGTATTTTTAGATGTAAACGTCTGTTTGGTTGTATTTTTAAAGCAATATATCTTAAACTTGCCAAAAGGCCATCTGACATGAGCTGTTTCCGAGTAAATATTGAAATTCGTGTCTTTTATTGTAGTCAAAGCTTAACAAGACCCGAATCCATCCTTGAAGGTCACAGCATTTACCTGCAGGGAAGTAATAAACCATTCATTACAGGGATCATCTTCTTCTTCAAGTGCCTATCCTCTGAGGATGTTGGCTATTATGCCGGCTCATGTAATCTTATTCACGGCTGTTCTGAACAGTGTTGTAGTAGTCAGTCCGGACCACTGTCTGAGATTACGCAGCCATGATATACGGCGTCGTCCCGGACCTCTTCGACCTTCTATTTTACCCTGTAGAATTAGTTGGAGTAAGCGGTACTTCTCACTCCTCATAACATGCCCAAAATATTCCATCTTCCTTCGTTTAACTGTTGTTAGAACTTCTTTGCTCTTATCAAGACGTTGTAATACGGTGTTGTTTGATGTGTGATGTGTCCATGAAATTCTCAACATGCGGCGATAGCACCATAACTCAAAAGCCTCTATGCGCTTGCTTGTTGCTTCTGTTAAAGTCCAGGCCTCGGCGCCATATAGCAGGACGGAGAATATATAACATCTAAGGGCTCGAAGTCTGATATGTATGTTAAGGTTGATGTTGCATAATAGTCTCCTCATCCTGTTGAATGCGCTTCTTGCTTTCTCAATTCGAACCGTGATTTCTTTTGAGTGGTCCCATTCCTTATTTAAGTTACAACCCAAGTATGTAACATGGTCTACCTCTGATAGCACGTTGCCGTTAGCTGTGAACTGATTGTTGTTAGCTATGTTATTTCTGCTTATGGTTAGAATGTGGGTTTTTTTGCAGTTCAGTTTCATCCCGTATCGTTCGCATTCTCTTACAACTTGGTCAATCAGTCTCTGTAGGCCCTCAGCGCTGTCTGCAAGCAATACTGTGTCGTCGGCATACACTGAAATTATTATTCACAACAGTTGGAAAACCCCGCTATTTGCAATGCTTTTTTACCCCTAATATTGGAGTTTATTTCAGTGTGGACCTCAATTATGTAGAACTGAAGAAGGACAGTGTATGTTTTAAATATGTGCCAATTACTTCTGCAGATGCACAAAAATCTGTTTCAAATTCAAACATGTATTTTCATCCAGAAAGCATAATTTTACCTTTGAAAATGTTAAAAAACTTTGTACTATACTGCAATTCCAGTTAATTCAACGATTGTAAAATATGGTACTGTCATTAGGAAATGTGGTTTTTCATTATTTTTATAATATGAATATATTAAATAAAAATGTTGAAACACAAATTTAGATTTTTATAGTGTCTGAATACCAGCCTAAACGTTTTTTGTGTCTGAACTTCCAGCCTTTGGTAGGTCAGTAAGTGTTTTATACAAACTATTTTAAATTGCTAATCTACGATAACGGTAAGTTAAATTATTGTGAGCGTTTCCACTATTTGAAATCATGTGTTATGCAATGACCCCTACCTGCACTGGAATCATTACCTGTATCACAGGCTAATTATTCTTCAGCTTTGGAAACATGTTTGGTGTATGTTAAAATTATCATCTACTTTTAAACCATATCATATGTTACTTCGTCCATTAGTAGATAAGGTAAACTCAAATATTGCACCATTAAAAGTTTTAAACTTACCTGTACAGACTTATTGTTCACATATTACTACAAAATAGATCATGCCACTAACAAGAAATAACAATCTTGTTTGAATTCTGAGATTCCAACATTAAAGAATTTTATAAAATTCCTAGAAAAACATGACTCCCGTACTTAAGCCATTTAATAGGGCCAAGGAAGGCAAATCAAGTAAACTATAATAATCTTAGGAGGAAAAGCATCTCAACATGCTGGGTATCAACTACATACAGGGTGGCAAATATAACTTATCCCATGCAGTGAGTGGTTTCTGCAACACAAATTGCATATATCATGGCAACTACAAGTAGTTAAGTATTAAAAATGTTATTACAGATCTTAGATAACAACAAATTAAAAACAAATTAGTTTTCGCATTTCGTATAATAATGTGATATTTTACTAAATTCAAAATTGTTTAATGAAGTGGCACTTTGTTGCATAGAAATGTCACTTTACTATATGGTAATGTCAAATTGAAGGTTATCAATTTAGGTTTCCCATCAGTTTTGACACAGACCGACGCAAAACCTAACCTGCTAACCTCAAATTTGACAGTAACATTACCATATATGTCAAATTCGAGGTTAGCAGGTTAGGTTTTCCGTCAGTTTATGTCAAATTCGAGGTTAGAAGGTTAGATTTTGTGTCAGTTTGTGTCAAAACTGACGCAAAACCTAACCTGATAACCTCAAATTTGACATAGACTTACAGTGCCACCCACATATTATTCATACGTTTGAATTTCCATAGCCGCCTTTTTCAATGGACATGTGGTATAATGCTTTTATATAAATGTTTGTTTATAAATATGAATACAAACTGCGAAAAAATAGTAGACACACTTTGTAAGAAAAGTAGTTTTACGAAACTTATATAGCTCTTTAAATTACTCGATCGCTTCGCTCGCTCGTACTCAATCAAGCTATAATAATTTAGTAAAACTTTGCTTTGCTAAACTTGTTGTGTAATATGCTATTATTTTAGTTGTCGTCTGCGTTAATTGTTTATAACAAGTCTGTCCATTCCATCTAAATTTACAACTAGAGGCGCTGCTATAGCGTGTCAATGGAATCTTAAATTCAAGGTTTAACACTGAGATTTCTAAGTTGTCAATCGATGTCATTGTCAAATTTTCAGTTATACACGTGTTATGCCATTGTCAAATATTAAAAAGCCATTTTATTTCTTCTTTAATGTTAAATATAAAATGAATAGTAAGTTTAAAATAACTTTGTAGATATTTTGTAAACACAAAAAAACATAAAAATGTTATTGGGTATCTTTCTACTCAGTAGTTTAAAATTGAAATTAGTAAAAAAGCTTCTATCTGTTTGTGTTTTGCAATGACTGCTAAGAAGAGGTTTAATCAATTTTGATAAAATGTATCAAAAATGGGTTGATTGTGATCTTCACATTCAAAATGTGATTTTAAGGGGTCTATTAATAAAGATGCAGTAATTTTCATAGCATTTCCTTACTGTGGTAGATATGGAATTATCTCTATTAGAATGTTACTAGTATTATATATTAAGGAAATGAAATATCGACTTAGAAAGGCATTGCAAAGATTATCTCACTTTTAGATATATTAAGATTAATAGTGGTGTATTTAACACTAGTCAATGTTTCCAGACAAATACTATACAGGCGGTCTATATTGTTCCAGGCCATGACACTGGCTCTGTTGCCAGATTGTATTCTAGGCCATTCCACGACACACTAAGTTTTGTTGTTTCACATATATTTGACAAGGCAGTTCATATAAGTTACAAAAATGCCTTTGAAGTGTTACGTGCCAAGCTGCAAGTCAATTTACGCTTCATCAGTTGCTCTGTATGTTAGCGTGTTCAAGTTTACATCTAATGAAACGGTGGCACAAACATGGAAAGAAATTTTGCATTTAGAGAACTGGCAGATTGGAAAAGCTAGTGTTATATGTGAAAAGCACTTTAAAAGAGATATAAAGATTATAGATTTTTTTTCAACTGGAATGTGTCACAATGACAGGAATAGTCAGGGTTGCCATGATTTTCACCAACCTGAAAAATTCCAGAAGGTTTTTTCAGGTAAAACCCACTTGAAAAAACCTGCGAGTTTTAGACTAAATGTGGATTTTTTCAAAAATTGACAAAAAAGTATTCTAAAGCTGTAAGTGGTATAAAATCCATTAATAACATTTTAAATCGTTTTACTTTCTTTCACTTAGTAAAATATAGTAAATCCTGGTGTTTTTTTATATTAGCGGTTTTCAAAGTGATGTCTGTCGGTCTGTGAATCATTTGTCTTTCATCTACTGGATCGGCCTGAAAATTTATACCATCGTTTCTAATATAAATTGAGAGGGCCTAGTGATTTTTGGTTAAAATGAGGCAACCGAAAGCGGCACTTGACTCATTTTTTTTACATTTTGTGGGGAAATTTTAAAATGGTTTCATAAACATTAAATTACATAGAACAATTATCTACAATTTTCGTTTGAACAGTTGTTATGTAGAAAGTATAGTTTTTGGAAAAATTGCAAAATTACATTTTACGAGCCCAAAAATTCATAATAGGAATAGTTATATGTATTTTATTCACAACCATATATGTAATAAGGTCATTACTGCGTTTTAAAAAGTTATAAAATGAGCCATTACCAACAT
Organism: Agriotes lineatus; assembly: GCA_940337035.1. Lineage (NCBI taxonomy): Eukaryota > Metazoa > Arthropoda > Insecta > Coleoptera > Elateridae > Agriotes > Agriotes lineatus. Next base: position 54,923,759 of record OW679195.1, on the reverse strand, counting down.
TGTCTTACTACCCCGGGCAGGAAATAGGTTACCATGACAGCGGGTGGGAAATAGTCATTTCCTGACCGCTGTCATGGCAACAGGTTTTATCCGCATGGTATTATTATTAGTTTAACGTTAGTTTTGGAAAACTGTCAAATAAATGTTTACAATTCCTGTTTAGAATAAAGTGGTTGTAAATAAAATAGTAAACATACCACGGTGAAAAGTTTCATTCCTGTCTCGAGATAAAGTGAACCTCGACGTTTTGTATCTCAGATACCTACTTATCTCCCAACAGTAATGCAACGCTTTCCACCTTAGTATGTAATATACTATTAAAACTTTATTTTATACTACGTAATCGTTTATAACTTTTTTAAAAAAGTTTTTTTGTAAGACGTACAGTTTTTGAAAAAATCGCAAAATTAAATTTTCACAAAAATACTGGGAATAATATTTTTTGCAAACTATTTTACTATTACGTAATTAATATAACTTTTGTCAAAAGTTTTTTTAGGAAGTATAGGTTTTGAAAAAGTAACAATATTAAAATTTTACACGCAGTAAACAAAAGTTGTGATCACATCTAATTTTCTAAACGGGCAAATCATTGAATGAGGGAATCCCCTTGAAAGAAGTTGTTCAGAATCAATTGACAGTGGAAACCCCTTATTGTAGAACATAATTTGATAAACTTACTTTTAAGTATACATAATATAACTCCATTTACATGATTTACATGTTTAAAGAATGCTTATTTGCATATTTATAGGTAAATAACAAATTACACCTTTTACCTAAAAATAAAAATTAATATTCATTCAGATTTTTGCATAGGATACTTAAATACAAAAAACAGTGAATTTATCTAAAAACCCAAAAAACCCGAAAAAACCCAGTGGGCAGATAACTTCTGAAAAAACCCAGGTTTTTGTCAACCCTAATGATAGTGCACTGACAGATTGTTAATTTAGTGACTAAACTAGTAATTTTTTGTTAAAGGTTGGCGCAGCTATGTTGCCAGATTGTGGTAGGCCATTCCAAAGGCCACTTTATAGGCCCAATGCCACGACCTGGAACAATATAGATTGCCCTGGTACTATCGATTCGTTCTTCTAAAGTGTGAACAATGTATACTGCTGACATGGCCCCTGTAGCAGATATTATACCAAATCCCACATTATTTGTCACTTCGTATAAGTTTTCAATATTCTGTTTGAATTCGGTATTTCTGAAGTAGTGGAGAATATTTATAGTTTCCTGTAACACGCGATCTTGGTGACATCTGTTATAAAACTCCGGCTGTCAGGAAGCAAACTTTTTCGGACATTGAACAGACTTGTTATAAACAATCAACGCAGACGACGATTTTAGTGATATTACAGTTGCTAAATTGTTTCTACATCGAATGAGTTATGTGTGCCACCCTGTATATAAATGTTTAGAATTTTTGAAATTTAGCTTTCTTGATCCTTTTAAGCAACTTGAATATTTAATACATGTTAAAACTGTCTTCGAATTACCCTTTATTAAACACATGATTGCCGTTTGGCCTTAAAGTGCCGTGAACATCAACACAAGCATAACAATTTGTTACATATTCAATGTTAAAACGACATCAGAAAGTAAAAGCTCGGCAAATTTGAATGAACCAGAGATATGCCATCAAAGGATAGCCAAGGTAATTTCCATGAAGCTTAACACTAGCTGTTCAGCCACGTTATGCAGTATATAACAAAGGTAGCTCAACCACAAAGTTCAGAGTACTTTAAGATGCTGCAGCAACAATTAGTAATGAAATAAGGTAACCAGCAACAATTGTTTTGAAGTTTAATGCAATTTAGAACTTTTCAGTATGTATTAACGAGCAGCACAGTAATGATGCATCATTAAATAGATTTATTCAGAGCAAGCTGCTGCAATCATTGTAGCTGACCCGTTCACACTTAATAAATTTTTTTGTTGTGATCGTCTTATAGATGATCCAATTGTGAAATGTTCTAAATAAACATAAGTGATTAAATAATTAACATTCAACTGTTGTTTTAGTGTGGTTAGTACAAGGAACCAATATGTTAAATCAGGCATTAACGCCAATAATTAATTGGAATCACGTAAGATAGAATAATCTTTGTTTTAGAAAATTCGCAAATGAGGAAACAAATTATTTACTTCTAAACCACAGCATGCTACTTTTAGAAATTAAATACAAACTTTAGATCTGTTTCTTCAAATGATCTATAAACAGCTGCGTTAGTTATAGTTCTTATAATCAAAAAGAAATTTAATTAGAATTAAGACAATATACGAACAAAGTAGTATTAGCCCGCTGGCAGCTTTAAATCTGTTTCTTTGTGAAAATGCGTATGGAAGTCTAATTTTGGTCACAATTATTTATACACTTTTATCGAATGGAAACCCATCAAAATTCCTGAGCCCTAACCCCCGATTTTTTAATTGGGAAACGTTTAATGACTGTGGCAGATCAAAATCCGATAAAATACATTTAAAATTAAAGCGTCTCCATGGCAAAGAGTGGAGCAAATTCAACAACGCTTCTGGAAAAAGTGGCATCAAGAATAGATACTGCAACTACGTACTAAGTGATAACAAAAGTCGCCCAAACAGATTGAGATGAGAAAAATGGTTATAAAACCAGAGAAAAACCTCCACCTCAACAGTGGTAGTTAGAGAGAATAACTGAGCACCATCTAGGGGCAGACCGATTAGTAGGAGTGGCAACAATGAAAACAGTTGATGGAGTGTTGTAAAAACCTGTAAACAAATGGTTTTTTACATGGATGCACATAAAAAGTTTAGTTGTAGTAATTGTATATATTATTTATTGTCCTTTACCATTAGTAATTATATAACATTATTTATTATTCTTATCTCAAAGCCTCAACGACTTCAAAAGGGTTGGCATGTTGGGGTTTCCTGTGAATCACCCTAGCAAGGGAGGGATGACAGTTGCAGGGCAGCTCAAGGTAGTCAAGTAACGTTAGTAGTCTTAAGTTAGCACTGTAGTCAGTCACAGCACATCAGCTGAAAAATAGCCCATAAGCCCAAATAAGCAGCAGCATATTAGCTGTATGGGCTTCAAAAGAGTTCATATAATAACATTGGCGTTTTTATCATATAACAAACATAAACAAATGAATAGTTCTATGACTAGCACAGTTTTAACTTAGAAAAACTACTATTTACATTTCCACAATTATTTTTCGAGTATTTGCCTACTGGACACTTCTTTTGGATAGTTATTTCAGAAAGGAAAAAATATAATATTCAGTAGTAATTGACTTAGCAAAGCAATGCGAAAATTGGAATATGACTGATATAAGAGGGACGAGATAAGCGTAAAAGAGCATTTCTGTGATATCTACCATTCGCAATCCCAGTAAATACATGGGTGAAGCTTTTCAATCAGTATAAATATGAAAATATAGAAGATGATGGTTACAAATACTTTTATTGTCACTGGCAGCATCTGCTGTGTAAACTATATAAACTGTATAAACTATCGACGAAAAAGTTGAGCAAAAAACCTATTAGTCACCTCAAGTTTAGATTCCAGTAGAGCAGCAAACTGATAGGAATATATTTTCCTTGGCTTTGTCTTGTTAGAAAAGGAAACCAACCCCATGGTTTAGATTATCCAATGTTAGTAATTAGTCCAGTCAAGTTAGCTCGAAAACTAGTGGTAGGCTTACAAAAATTCGCAAGAAGCTAAATATTGGTACAAATGTTGAGAACACCATCATAAACAAATTGTGAAAAGTCCCCATCGATCCCACGTGTGCAAAAAAAATTATTCAAGGTCAAAGTTCGAAAAAATAGATTGTTTGAATTTTTCAGCCAAACGGTCAGTTTTATCATAAAAATAAGTCATACAAAAATTGTAGATCATACAATTATCTATAAAAATTGTTCTTGCACTTTTTTTCCTAAGAATTGTCATTTCTGAGATGTAGCGATTCTAAAAGTTGAAAAAGCCGTGTTCTCCATAATATGCACGAGTACGCCGCCTATATACATTACGGGACCTATAGTATAAGTTAAAATATTGATCTGCCAAAAAAATGTCGCAATTTTGCTTCATTTGTAATAGAGATTTGACTGAAAGTGAAATTGTTACTGTTGATCGTGGCATGAAAACGTTGATTGATGCAAGTCTTGAAAGAGATGATGGATTTTCTGAATACTTGAAAGACCAGAAATATGTGACAATTCACGTGCAGTGTCGTAAAAAGTACACTCGGAAGAGTACTATTGCTGCAGTTAAAAGACAACATGAAGAGGAACAAGCCAGTACATCTAAACTAAGTCCTCCTCGTACTAGAACACGCTTAAGTGAATCAGTTTTTTGTTTTAAAGAATTTTGCTTATTTTGCGGTGATGAATTGAATGAAGAGTATGACAAGAAAAAAGCAATGAAATACCGGCGTAGAATTTGTAAAGTTGCTACACTTTCATTCAAAGAATCTGTTCTGAAAGTAGCTCAGACTCGTTCTGATCATGTAGCAAGAGCTGTTACTGCTCGCATTGAATTTGAATATGATTTAGTTGCTGCTCAGGCTAAGTATCATAATGATTGCTACATTTCCTTCTTGAGACCGTCCACTGGGGGTAAAGTCGGTCGTCCTGAAGATGAACCTACGAATCTTGCAATGGAAGAAATATTTACATACATTGAAAATAGTGATGATTGTCAGTTTACATTAGAAGAATTAAAAAATATTTGCGAAAATTCAACTTTAGATAACAGAGCCATTAAGATACGATTAAAGTTGAAGTATGGTGATAAAATTATTATAATTGAAAAATGCACCAGGTGTCAATGCCAGTCCTGCTCTAATGTTGAATCTCCAACAGAAGAGGATTCTTACGACATCAGCGACAAGACAACTGATGCTTCGCTGTTCCAACAATTCACTTGCACCCAGCAGGAAGAATCAGAAGCAAAAGCAGAAGAAGAAGCAGAAGAAAAAGAAGAAGAAGAAGAAGAAGAAGAAGGAAAGGAGAAGAAGCAGAAGAAGAAGAAGAATGAGACGGAGAAGATAAAGAAGAATGAGAAAAAGAAGAAGGAGAATGAGAAGAAGGAGAATGAGAAGAAAGAGAAGACAGCACTTGAAGTTCCATTACACAATTACATCATGGGATAGGCCTACCGGGGAAACCACGTTAAAAAAACCGAGCCAAGTACACTACCTCACAGGTGGCGTGGAAACGTGTGCATATTATGGAGAACACGACTCTTTCAACTTTTAGAATCGCTATATCTCAGAAATGGAAATTCTTAGGAAAAAAAGTGCAAGAACAAGTTTTATAGATAATTGCATGATCTACAATTTTTGTCTGACATATTTTTATGATAAAACTGACCGTTTAGCTAAAAATGCAAAAAAACCGTTTTCGCGAACTTTGACTTTGAATAATTTTTTTTGCACACGTGGGATCGATGGGGACTTTTCACAATTTGTTTATGATGGTGTTCTCAACATGTGTACCAATATTCAGCTTCTTGCGAATTATTGTAACCTTGAATGTCTATTTTGACCGGACTAAATGACATCAAATAAAGTGTATAAATTGGAGAAAAGTGTAGTTGCAGTCAAAGTACGCATTCAGAGAATAGCCAGCAGGAGTTTGTCACCTGACTACAGGTAAGCAATTATTGTTGCATTCCATTAATCTCGAAGTTAAGCAAGCATGCTCCATATGCTTCAATACCTTTTTCGGGCGTTTTCATTTTTACTTATGAGTGAAAGAAGATTTTCCAGAGTAATTTCACATCTCAAGAACAAAAATAAGAACTTAAAAAGTTTTAAATTTTAGTTTAAACTGAACCCTACTCTTACGTTGCTTAAACGGTTAATTCAAGAGATATTTTTTTAACTGCTATGTAATAGTTTGTAAGATCCTGTGTATATGAAGAACGGTGGATGTTAAGTAATGGTGGCTGTTCATAAAAATTTATTATTAATTTTACTAATTATTAATTAATCGATTATTTTAATTTATCTGCCAAATCTCCAATCAAGAAGAACCTATTTTTCCGTTTACCTAGTTGTATAATTAATCAATTACTAGATATAGTTTGCAAAAGATATGGGTCGTATTACCGTAAGTTCAGGCGTGTCACATTGGAGTTCTAAATAGATTCTACGAGCGTAAGTGTAAATTTAGAGAGCGGGAAAGCGATTTAACAGTGAGCTAAAGCAGGTGCAACTAAGTGCAGTGGAAAAATAAAGAGGTCCCAGTTACGTAAAAGAGCAATAACACCGACGAAAAGCGGCAATAATCCGGGCACGGTAGATCACAAAGGAGAGAATCACGTACACAGACCAGTGGCGTAACATAAACGGGAACACACAAATAAGGGGCACGTGCAAGCAATAAACATGTAACATATAGATGGAGACACAAAAAAACAGAAGAAAATAAATGTCAAAAGAGAGAAATAAAAAGACATCAATAACAGGAAAGGACAGAGGAAAAAGAAGAAGTGTTTCAAACCAGCAAGGAAGTACTGAGATCACCACTTCTAAAAGGTTCCACAACAGTAGGGCAGACGGAAGAAGCTATCCAAACAGATACAAGAAGTTAAGGCAGATACCAGCAATACAAGCAAGGCCAAATACGTAAAAAAAGCAGCATTAATGAGCAGCTTAAAAAATGGAGAAGAAATAGGAGTGTTAAAGAAAGAGGCAATAAAGGAGGTAGAATGACAGAAAGAAATATATGAATTAAAAAAGGAAATTGAACAAATGAAGATAAATGTAGAAAGTAGGCAAAAATCATACTTGTAAAAGGGTGGTACTAAAGGAAAAAAGAAGACTAGAGCAACAGGAGATATGTATAGAGAGTGATCTTACATAAGAAGAGCAGAAAGTGCAAGCTGCAGTAAGAAAAAGCTATAGGAGAGGGGAAAAAAGGAAAGAAGACCAGAGTGGGATATAAGAAGTAAGAGGTAAATAACACAAAATACGAATGGACAAAAAAGAAGGGAAAAAGTCTGATTAGGAAGAACGACCAGACCGCAAAAAAGTAAGAACACCGACCCAGGACGGAAACAGAAAGATGAACTCGGCAAAAAATAGGACGACGAATAAAGGAAAAGCAGAAAGCATAATTAGAATGGGAACATGGAATATGAACAGCCTAAAAAATAAAGAAGAAGAAATAATACAGAAAATAAGAATGAAAAGAAACATACACGACGAAACATACACGACTACCGAAACGACCAAACAGATACTGGATGTACTAGTCAGGGGTCAAGCAGGAAGAGCATGCACAAGCAGGGGTAGCGTGTATTATAAAAGAAGAGAAGATGAAATACGTGAAAAGGGAAAAATATGTAAGTGAAAGGGTATTGACATTAGAAATGAAAGAGGAGGAAAGAAAAGGGGAATAATGATAATAATAGCATACGGCACAAATGAAGATGACAAAAAAGAAGAAAAGGATATGTTTTTCAGTGAAATGCAACAACAAATTGACAACTACAACAATCCAGTCATTATCATGGGAGCTATGAATGGGAGAGTGGGAAATAAGAACGACGGATTCGAATGGTGCTTAGGAAGACACGGTGAAAAAAACGAGAACGCCAAATGGGGAAAGAATGCTGGAGTTATATATCGAGAACGAAGTAGTAATAGGAAACTCACACTTTATGCACAAAGAAATACATAGAATAACAAGAGGGAGGAAAAGCTGAAATAAGAAATTCATAATAAATTACTTTATATTTAGCAAACAGATTAGACCCAGGGTTCGAGACGTAAAATTAAAAAAGAAGAACCGAAATAGGGAGCGACCACTTTAGGGTAACAATGACAATAAAGAACAAAAATGTACAAGAACAGGATAAGAATAGAAAAATAATTAAAAGAAAGATACAAAGTTACAAACTAAAAGAACCAAAAATAAAGCAGCAGTTCCAGAAGAGAATGGAGGAAAAGCTGAGATATATGGAAAAAGAAGGAGCAATAGAAGCAATGTGGGGAAAATTGAAAAAGGCAATTTTAGAAGCAGCTGAAGAAAGTTTCAGAACCACAAAAATAACAAACAGAAATATCAAAAAAACACATTGGTGGACTGACAGAGTGAGAACAGCAGTAAAAAGAAAAAAAGATAAATGGAAAAAGTACTACAGAAGTTCAGGAAAACAAGAAGATTACTAAAAATACAAAATAGAAAGGGGACAAGTGAAGAGAACCATAAAAGATGAAAAACAAAGAACTTGGAGAGACTTCGGGGAAAAAATGGAAAGTATATATAAAGAAAATCAAAGGTTATTCTACGGTAGAATAAGAAATATGAGAAAAGAAAAACACCAACTTTAAACAATATCAAAGACAAGAAGAGAGAGAATTTAACAAACGAAGAAGAGCTAATGGAAAGGTGGAGACAATACTTTAAAAGGTTACTGGAAGAAAAAGCCATAGAAAAAGAAGGAAAGAGAACAATAGTAACAAAGGAAAAGCAAAACGAAGAAGAGGACATTACAACAGAAGAAGTGAAAGAATCAATTGCGAAGACTAAAGCAGAAAAAGCACCAGGACATGACCAAATAACGGCAGAAATGCTAAAAACAACATCAGAAGAAACAAGGGAGCACAGAAACCTTTTCAACAGAGTAATGAGTACACGACAAGCATAGGAGGACTGGCAGAAGGGAATAATTACATCAATTTAAAAAAAAGGACATACAAGAATGCCAGAATTATAGAGGAATCACACTGCTCAGTACGTTAGCAAAAGCATTTGCAAGAATTCTAGGAAAAAGAATGAGGAGGCAGATAGAAAATACTTTGTACCTTCTGTTGAAAGAAGACGTCAAAAGCTTAATGCTGCCTGTATTCTAACAAGAATAATAATAATAATAATAATAATAATCAGTACAGGTTCAGGCCAAATAGAGGAGTTCCCGATGCCATTTTTATACACAAGCAGAGAAGTGAAAAAACAACCAGGGAAGCAGGAGAAGTGCATTTATGCTTCATAGATTTAGAAAAAGCGTTGGAAAGAGTGAACTGGGATGACATATGGAAAGTTTTAAAAGAGAGAGGGATACAGCAAAAAGTGGTCAGAAGCGCACAGAACCTGTACCAAAGCACAACAAACTACATGAGAACAAAACATGCAGAAACAGTACAGTTTGAAATAACAAAAGGAGTGAGGCAGCGATGTATTTTGAGTCCGCTATTTTTCTCCCTAGTACTGGATGAAGCTATCAAGAAAACAAGGAAAAAGGCTGATCACTATGAAGTAGCAAATTGAAGAATGGAGAATATAAGAGTTTTACAGACTTGTTATGCAGATGATATGCTAATTATAGCGATGAATGAAAAATTATTAAACAAAAATATGTAAAAAAACAGCTGGAAAACATAAGCATGAAAATCAACAGTAGTAAAACAAACACCATGGTAATACGCAGAGAAGAAACAAAGCACGAAATAGAGCTGCATGGAGAAAAGCTAGAACAAGTATGCAGATTTAAATATCTAGGCTCAGCATTCTCACAGGACGGCAGAATAAACGAAGAAATAAAAGAAAGAAGAGAAGCAGCAGGAAGATTCTTTAATAGTATCACGAACACATTCCTAGGAAATAAAGAAATACCAACTAAAACGAAAGTGCAAATATATAAAAAAGTAGCAGTATCAGTAATAACCTGGACAACAACGGAAAGCCAACAAAGCAAGCTAAGCAGTTCCGAAATGAGATTCCTAAAGAAGATAGAGGGAAAACAATTATGGAGAGAGTCAGAAAAACAGCATATAGAGAGAAACTGGAAATAAAGCCAATAGAATCCAAGATAGAAGAGGGAAAAATGAGATGGTTTGGACACGTAATAAGGATGGGAGAGGAAAGAACGACAAGAAGGGTGTTTGAAGCGAGAACAAAGAAAACGAGAGAAAGGGGTAGACCGAGAGAAACGTGGAATGAAGAGGTAAAGAACGCAATAGAAATGAGAGATATTAGGTGGGAGAAGACAAGAACAATGACGCAGGATAGAAGACGAGGGAGAGAGGCATGGAAAAAACACTAACAATGAACACCCAGCCTTACAGTCAAAAGGGTAGAAAGACTTAAGGATTAAGTAAGTAAGTAAGCGGGATTTTTGACATTCCCGAGTACATTTTTTATTTTGACGCTTTAAAGTGGCAATCCTTGACAAACATGTCTGATTAAAATGTTAGCTTCACAGCTCTAGCTGCATTTACAAATTTGAGAAGATAGTAGTAACATGATAAGACACTAATATACAGCTTACGTCACAGTATATATTATATGGGAAAGTTTTTTGTTATGTAATTCCGAGAAAAATATTAGGCCAATTGTTTGTGCTTATAAACAAAATTAAAAAAAAGTTATTAGATATAGTCACCTGTATAAAGTCTGAATTTTGCCGAGATTCCCAAAAATTATGCTGTTACCTGATTGTATCTGATTATTTTTCTGTGTTTTCTGTAAGCACAAACTGTTGCCTTAATTAAATGCACCCTGCCTTGATAGCATACATTCTAAAAGAACTCAAAATTAATGCTTGAGGTTTATTTTTGGCATTAGAAGTGCACTGGCTTAACATGAATAACAGAAGAACTCTGTATGCTTTATGTTAATTTCATAAAACGATTAATACTAAAACTGCTCCATACTTATTATAATGAAATTAAACATACTTCTTACAATCATTGATTTTAACTTAAAAAATAAAAACCTAATTGCTATTCCATTGTACACGTCCCAACCATATAAACAATCAGTTAGTTATAATATTGCCAGTTCTTATGACAAGCTTTTCTGAAAAATTTAGAGTTTATTAACAAACAGTTAATTTAAAAACAAGTGTCAAGGGGTACAGCGAACGGTGGAGAATAAATTTAGGGTGAAGAGTAACCAGACGACTTTTAAACAGAGCCATAAAGAAAGTCCAGAGAATCCGGAGAGGTTAAGTTTTAGTAAATAGTAAAGCAAGGTCATCAGAAAGTTAGCAGCGTACCAAAAAGCGACGTAGCCACGCCTAAAACTTCAGAACGAAAGAAATCTTAAATAAGTAAGAGACACAATTAAAATGAGAAGAAAGACAATAAAGGCCCAATAGATGAATTTATAAAACCACAGATTCTGAGGAGAAAGAAAATAGCGAAGAAAACATGGAGAAGCAAGAGCGAGAAGTGAAATTAAAGTGAAATTACAAGAAAATAAAGAAACTCCGTGAAGAGGTTAGAGTTGTGAAAGGGGAAATGCTAAAAAGAGGTAGAATGCCTGCTACGTCAGAAAATAGGACTGAAAAAATGACTTGGAGCGCAAGACCGGCAAGAAAGAAAAAACAATATAGTAATCAAGGGACTGCAATTAGAGGAAGGAAACCTAAGACAACAAGCAACAAAAGCTATAAAAGAAAAACTAAAAGTTGAGATTGTAGTACAGAGTGCTTATAAAGTCGGGATGCGCGAAGGGCCAAGCATGGTAGTTGTAAAACTACAAAATTTTGAGCAGAAGCTGAAAGTCCTAAAAAACAAATCTACATTGATAGTGATTGACAATAGAAGAGCAGAAAATACAATCTGAGATATGGAAAATAGCTAGAGAACAGAAAGAAATGGGAAAAATTGTCAAGGTAGGATACCAAAAAGTAAAAGTCAATGGAGTAAAGTACGAGTTGAACACAAAAGAAGGGCGACTGTGAAAGCCCAAAAAGCCAGGACAGCACGATGACGACTACAGCGATGGAAAAGGTAACGACTCAGGAAGTAATTAAAAAACAAGATAATAAATGGATTGCGCACATGGAATGTAAGATTGAATTATGAAGGAGCGCTATACCAGTTGCCACAACAAATGACAAAATACAGGATAGAGATACTAGCAATCCAGGAGACAAATTTAAAAGGCAATAGCATTGTAAATTTACAAGACTACATTTTATTTAAGGTTATTGAACACGACTTAATTCCACATGTAAAGCCTCCACACGTAAATACTGCACGCCGTAAACTGGAGTATTCCTTTCCTTCTATAAGTCTACGTTAGGTAGAAAGAGATGAATGAGTGTAAAACACTGCATTTCGTAAAAAGTGAATTACGTTAGAACCAGTAAACGTAGAATTAAAATTTTTGTTGTATTGTAAAACTTATGAAAAGTGCTTTTTCGGAAACTCATTTAAAAAAAATATGGCTCAACCATTTTTTCAAAATATGGATTAATGTAAAAAAAATTAATAAAAACAGTATACGTTTAAAGAGTATAAGGTTTGTTTTTAGTATCCGAAATTCTTCAAATAGTTGTACACACAACAGTGTAAAGAAAATTAGATAATTTCTTTCGGTTTTTCTGTAATTCCATTTTTCATTTTTCTTGCACATCATCTATCTCTTACGGGCAAACGCGAATCTTCATAGCGCTTGCTCACTTCAACAACGCTGCAAGAATCCAGGATCGCACAATTTCCCGTTACACATAGTCAGAATAACGTCTCTGCTTCATCCAGAGAAGATTGTTGGCTAATTGTACGCCTACTGCTGCGTACAGAGCAGCATTCAGCATTATTTGCCGATTAGTTGGGAAGCGAGTGCAGTGTTTTCATGCGGTTTTACCATGGGTAATTATAAGCGAAGTGATACCGGTAAAAGAAAAGCACCATCTGTATTACGAAAAAATAGACGTTTGTCAATATTAAAGTGTTTGAATAAAAAACGGTAAGGCTTAGTAGAATTTAAACCCGCTGGCTGATGCCATGTTACATTATTGTTTTTACTGAAGAGAACAGTTGAAGGAAACCTTAGACAATTCCAAACGGTAAGAAAAACATTCGGCTTTGTAGCAAATGTATCATTATATAAATAATAAAATTCTAGAAATGAAACTCTAAGTTTTACTAGCGAAGAAACAAATAAAATTGCCAGACGTCGAATAATTGACGTTAATTATTTCTTCCAACAAATAACTTCTTTTAAACACAGCGATACGTGCAATAACAGTAGCCTTGAACTATATAAAGAAAGAAAGTGTAGTTTTTTCCGGATTTTGATGTAATATGTAAAACTTGCCACAGCTATCTAACATTATCAACGAAACCTAAGGAAGAGGACGCAATTAATAATATAAATGTGTCAGGGGTTTCAGCAATTGTGTCTACAGGTGGAGGCTATTTGCAACTGAGTGAAATAAGTGCCACTTTAAATATTCCCTGTATGTCTCGAGGACTTTACAAAAAATGTGAAGAAAAACTTAACTCGACATATAAAGAATGTCTTCTTGATTTGTTGCTTGAAGCTGGAAAAGAGGAGGCTGAAGCAGCAAAAGCAGAGGGAAGAGTGGACAAGAATGGGGTGCCTCTAATTACAGTAACCGCTGATGGAGCCTGGAGTAAGAGGTCATATAAGACTAAATATGACTCTAAATCGGGAATAGTGAGTGATTCATTTTATTAGTAATTATTTTCTTTTGATTATATCCCATAATACAATACATATACGTTTTCTTGTTATAGGCTTGTATAGTTTCCCAAAGAACTAATAAATTGCTGTTTTTGGGAGTTCGCAATAAATATTGTTGTATATGCTCCATTGCCGTTTCGAAAAACACTACCCCCCCGGATCATGTTTGCTACAAAAACCATGATAGCACTTCTACGTCAATGGAAAGTGACATAGTGCTCCAAGGATATCAGTGTAGTTTAGAAATGCATGGGATTAAATATGCATATCTTGCAGGTGACGGCGACAGCAGTGTCCATAGAAAAATTTTAGATGCACAGCCCTATAAAGACACGATAGTGCAAAAAATTGAATGTGTGAATCACTTGCTCCGAAATTATTGTTTTCGTTTACGCGAATTGTGTACCAAACGATTAAGTTCATCTGGTCAAATTGTAAGCGTTGAACTTCGGAACCTTTTAAAGAATCGACTTAGACGTTTAAAGGTGGGTGTTGAATGCGCCATAAAATTTAGACGAGAAGAAAACATAACTGAGGATGATAAATTAAAATTATTGAAATCAGATGTGATCAATAGTATACAACATGTTTTTGGACATCATACTAACTGTGCCTCATATTTTTGTGAAAGAAAAGAGGAAAGAAACTGGATTCCCGATTTGAAAGCCTGTGGACTGTACCAGGTAAGTTAATAAGTTTGAATCAAAAACTTGCTAACATTAAGCGATTTTTAGGACATTTCATCTGCTCTCAATCGACTTGTTTTTCATGTTTTAAGCCTCTTGAAAAATATGAAAAATAATTATGCCGAAAGCTACAATGCTGTTGTAGCTAAATTTGTAGGAGGCAAACAAGTATGTTTGACAAAAAGAGGTTCCTATGAAATGAGGTGTAATGCCGTAGCTGTTTCGTACAGCGGCAAAGGTACTTACCTCAGATACATACATAAGTCACTGACAAATAGAAGTCCAGGAACACATACTAAAAAGTATATTGCCAAGAAGGTAAAGACCCTAACATACAACTGCAAAAAAAATTGCAATACAAAGAGCAAAACAGTGGCCCAAAGGCTAAAGCAACAAAGACAGATGAACCGGACAAAGATTATGGACTTGTTGTTGATGTTTTATCTTTAACAGAGCAGGAGGACAAGAAAAACCGTTTCTTAGAAAAATTGCAAAAAACATTGGTCGAAATAAATGAAATAGAAAAGGCAACAATGGGGCAAAGTAACAACATGTTGTCGAAGGCAGAAAGATCAATACGCCTTACAGCTTCTAGGTTCGGTCAAATTTGTAAATTACGGATGACGACCAATCGAGATAAGGTTGCACGTCAAATAGTATTTTCAAATTTCACTGGAAATCGATATACAGACTATGGCATAGAGAAAGAAAGAATAGCAATTGAGGAATTTGAAAATAGAGACAATAAACGAATCATTACCTATGGTTTCGTAATCGATCAAGAAGATTTTTATCTTGGAGCTAGCCCTGACGGAATTGTACATAATGAAAATGCAATTATTGAAGTGAAATGTCCGTATACAGCTAAAAATTTAACTCCAGCAGAAGCTATCGCTACAAAAGAAATTAAATTTGCCACTTTGTATG
Source organism: Agriotes lineatus (assembly GCA_940337035.1). Lineage (NCBI taxonomy): Eukaryota > Metazoa > Arthropoda > Insecta > Coleoptera > Elateridae > Agriotes > Agriotes lineatus. Next base: position 54,908,703 of record OW679195.1, on the reverse strand, counting down.
ACGATAAGTTATTATTAAAAACCAACCATAATTACCATTATCAGATACAGGGTCAGCTTCACATAACAAGAAAAGATGCTATTTTATTGTGTGGACTCCGAAAGGGATGCTAGTTCAAAAGGTAAGTTTCTTAATGTTAGCGTTTTAATTATATACATACTGTAATGTTCTAGATACTGAGAGATGACGACTTTTATTTGTCCAAGATGGCTCCGAAATTAAAAACATTTTATTTTGACAACCTGTTACTACGTATCTTGGAAAAACATTATGAATAAGAAATATTCAATAGTTATATCCCTAGTGCATTCTGTATATTCGAGTATTTCTCGAGAACGCGAAGCGTTCGAGAGAAATATTCAAATCATACAGAATGCACGCGGGGAATATTGCAAGACTATTCCTCGAAGAAATGTCATCCTTTGTATACCACACTATTTATTTTTAAAGAGTTTTCAGTTTTCTTTCTGAAATTTCTTGTGTACCTAGCTGGTTTGCTCTCCTTCCCGCAAATACTCGATATTGCACTTGTGCAAATACCCGGGTATTGCACTAGTGCAAAATATTCGCTGTATTCGACTCTGGTTCAAATTTTGAAAATTGATTGATGGGATTGGTTTATATTATCTGAGGGGAATAGTCACTTATAATACCATGAGTAGTCAAAGTTATGTCGAATATTTTTGCTATGGTATCACGAATGCCCATTGCGCTTAGGTTCGATTAGGACGAGTGCACTAGCACGAGCCCTAATCCTAAGTGCAATAGACATGAGTAGTGATACCACCGCAAAAATATTCTACTTAACTTTGACTAAGAATGGCATTCGAGGGACTATTCAATGAACCAAACTACTTTTTCAAATTAGTTTTCAGTAAATCTAGCAACAAACTACTCAATTTTTATAGTAACAGAACACTAATATTGACTTTTTCTAATAAAAATCACATTTGTTTAAAATATTCACTATACCACTAGTGAAAATTGTCGATTATTTTCACTAGTAAAAATTGTCAATATAGTTCATTTTTATTGGCTCAAAGACGTCGAATCTTGTATTTTTATTGGACAGTTTTTGATAGATGACGAATGAGTTGAATAGTCAATACTTTTTTACTATAAGACTGGAAGTTATGTGATTTTAATTAGATTTATTAAGCGGGGGGGGGGGGGGGGACTCCAGGCACGGGTACCTCCTCGTGGTGAGTTCTGGGTAGTTCATTACGTAACTATTTGAAGTTATATATTGAATTAGCAAAAGTCCGTGCAAAAAATTTAAGAAATATATATATTTTTTATTTTATATATATTTATGTGTGTTGTGGCACCTAAAGATGAGGGTCGAGTTTTCAATTACAAACCTCTTTTTATATCAACTGACGTCATATGAGCATTCTTCAAGTTTATTTAAAGGAATGGTTTCATATCAAACGTTGCAATAAAGTTCCCAGTCAGAACACCCGCCATTTCAGTGAGCAGCTTGAATCTATTGTTATTCTCACTGGAATTTTTAATTTTACTAGCTTGAGAAAGTGGCAGATCTAAGAAAGAGTACAGTAGTTGCATAGTCCTCTTACTTCGACAATTAGGAGCCTTAAATAAGCTTAATCCTCTTATGCAGGTGCACACAACCATATTAACTGGGAACTGGCATTTGCGGCTCAGTACCTTCCCGGAACATAATAATTACTCCAAACAGGTCCTTAGTTTATGAATTATGATCGTTTCCTGTCATTCTGTATAAACTAAAATGTAAACATTACCACTGTTGATATACGTTTATGCATTTTATTCACCTTTTGGGAGAAATATACAAGTATGTCATATTCTGCATTAAATATGAGAAGAACGCAAATTGCGTAAAGGCATAAGTCTATAAAACTATATCCATTATTTAGTTCAATAATTTAGTAAAATGCAATTCCATTCATTACTGCAACGATCAGTATTACTCTATTACTGAGTATGTATCTTGTCGATTTTAAAATTTCTTTAGTCCGGGCGTTTATACTATGCGTGTATACCACTTGTTCTGTCAGTACGCAGGAGCGATGTCATAGCAGTAAGCGCACTGAGTAACTGTAATATTGGTACCCTGCTTTAATCCACTACAGAGAGTGGGACATAAAGTTGTGCTACGTATAATCGGCCAACGTTGCCGCAAACAAAAACTAAATAGCGTGTTCAATCCCCTTAATGGAAAAGGACGAATAAACAGATTTGGCACTGGTTTTATAATTAAAAAATCAAGAATAATCAAGAGACCTAGACAGGAAAATAAGTTTTGTGAACGCACACGCCCCTACAGAAGATGCGGAGGAGGAAGTCAAATGCTTTAGAGGTAGTTTACGAAACAATACCAAACTACGACGTTACATTTCTACTAGGTTTTAATGCTAAGGTTGATAAGAAAAATAGAAACAGACCGGTAGCAGGTATAATAATAATAATAATTCCCATTATTCCCGACGAGGTCATAAGGAGTTTATCAAGTTCCTCCACTCATCCTTGTGTTTAGCTAAGGAACCCAGTTGAGCAATAGTCTTTCTTGTTTCCTTCTCTACAGTTCTCCTCCATGTTTGCCTGGGGTGCCCTGGTTTTCTTCCCCCTTGCGGGTTCCACTGTAATGCCATTCTACAGATCACTTTCTTGTCTTTTCGTAGTGTATGACCCACCCAGCCCAACTTTCTTCTTCTTTCAGTATTTATATCATCCTGTTCTTCTCCACAGTTCTTCATTACTAATAACCTCAGGCCACCATATCTTTAAAATAACTCATAGGCATCGATTTATAACAGTTTGCAATTTATGTTTAATTTTGCTCATCACCAGCCCTGTTTCTGAACCGTATAACAATACTGGTTTTACCATTGCATTAAACACTCTAAGGGCCGGTTGCAGAAAGCAATGTTAAGTCTGGTGTTAGCTAACATCGCGTCAAAGTGAACAAAATCGCAACAAATTTTGTTTACTAATGTATTAGTTACCATAAGCATTTGAGATTTGATTCGTTTTTGTTCACTTTGACGCGATGTTAGCTAACACCAGACTTAACATTGCTTTCTGCAACCGGCCCTAAGTTTAGTATATACATTGATATTGTTCGCTCATCAAACATTATTTAAGCTAACAAAGGCACTTTGAGCTTTATTTAATCTTGCTTTGACATCCTTCACCGCACCACTTTCCATGCAAACAACACTCACTGCCAAGGTAGGTAAATTCCTGTACTTGCTCTATATCCTCTTCTTCCAATTTTATTTTCGTAGGCCTTGAACTGGAGCACATTAATTTGGTTTTCTTCCTGTTGATTTTTAACCCTGCTTTGACAGACTCTTTTCTAAGTTGTTCAATTGTATCTTGCATGTGTTTACTGTTCTGCGACAGAAGACATATATCATCTGCAAAATCCACATCCTCTAGCATTTTCTCCATGTTGTAAACAACCCCTCTTCCACTGCCCTTTAGTGTATTTCTTGATACTTCATCTAGTGCTACTAGGAACAAAAGTGGTAACATTATACACCCTTGTCGGACTCCAGTTTTGCTTTCAAATGCAGTTGTAAGTTTACCTTCATGAATTACCCTACAGCTACGAGCCCTAACCACTATATATTCGGACGGTGACGGTTTTTTAATAAATATTGTGACATCACTGGTCTAATTGCATCAATGTTTATTTGCAATTATATTTTTTAAAGATACATATATCCATATGTGTTTGCAGTAATTAGTTTGATTTTTATATAATATTTATTATAATCGCACAAGCAGAAGCATTTAAATTCATTTATTTACTGACCACTTAATATTCGGACGATTATTAAAAATGCTGCGAATTTCAAGTAATTTCATAGGAGGCCTTTTTAAATGCACGCTGTTAACAAAAGACAATCAAATCAACAAGGTATTGTTGTTTATTGGCATTTCTAGTAGCAATATGGGTCGTGGTGTAGCAACGCCCTTAAAACTGCGAGAAATAATTATTAAAAAACGTAATGAAGGCAAATCTATGTCTGCAATTGCTGGAGAACTGTGTATGTCAAAATCTATGATTGGAGAAGTTGTGAAAAAATATCAGGAAACCGGCAATTTTAATGTTCGCGGAAAAAGTACGGGTCGACCACGTTTGGTAACTTTGAGAAGCCAGCGACTTTTAGTAAAAATTTGTAAACACGCTCGAAGATCAACATTACGAGAAATAACAGCTGCTTGGAACAATGATACTGGCTTAAATGTTGGCCGAGAATGTTGTCGGACGTGGATTCACCGATCTGGTCTCGGCTTTTATAAGGTTTGTTATTAATCAATTATCCTAGAAATTAAGAAATAAACTATCTTTATTGTAGGCTAAGGAAAAGCCACTGTTAACTGACAAACAGAAAAAGAGACGATTTGCGTGGTCCAGAAAAAGAGAGTTTTGGACGGTGGATGATTGGAGCAAAGTTGTTTTTAGCAACGAATCCAAATTTGACGTGAGTGTGGGAGATTGCAGGAGCCGTGTTATAAGAACTAAGTCTGAGGCATTCCATAAGGACTGCTTAAAGCGGACTGTGAAGTTTCCACATGGAGTTATGGTTTGGGGCTGTATGTCAGCAAAGGGTCTAGGAATATTGCACTTTATAAACGGAATCGTTAACGCACAAAAGTATCAGAGTATCCTATCTAATTTCTTATTACCCAGTATACAGAAGATGCACATTGACGATCTTGTATTTCAACAAGACGGTGCATCTTCCCATACAGCCAAATCAACTAAAGAATGGTTTACACATAATAAGATTGTCGTACTGGATTGGCCCTCAAGCAGTCCCGATCTCAATATAATAGAGACAGTGTGGCACAAAATGAAATAGCGTTTGATGAACGACCCTCAACGCACTGTTCCACAACTGTGCTCTAAAATACAAGAGATTTGGGATTTATTTGGCATTGAAGAGTGCCAGAAGCTTATATCGACCATGCCTTTAAGAAATAAGGCAGTAATTAAAGCTAAAGGCGATGTAACTCAATATTAATTGTTAACTGTTGTAATAATTTAATTCTCGTTTTTTGTTAGATATTCAGAACTAATATAAAAATAAATCTTATGTAAGTAGTTTATATGTTTATTTCATAAAAAAAGTTTTATATGAACATAGTCTTTTAAAAAATAGAGTCACAATCCAATATGAACCATGTATAATTTTATTGCTACTGATTCATGTTAACCTCATATATCGTCCGAATATATAGTGGTTAGGGCTCGTATACCCGTTATATCCTTCTTTAATAAGCTTTATTATTTTGTCTGGTAGCCCTTTATTTTTAAGTACTACCCATATAAATTCTCTATTAAGAGAGAGAAGATCCACAAACAATAAATAGAAGGGTGACTGGAATTTCATAGATTGCCCAATAATAATTCTAACTGTATTTATTTGGTCTATACAGGACTTATCTTTTCTAAACCCAGCCTGCTGCTGTCATAGGGACATATCAATTAAGCTTGTTATTCTATTTAGTATCATTTTGTAGAAGATTTTGTTTGCGATACGAAGAAGTGTTATCCCTAGCCAGTTGTCACAGCATTTCAGGTCTTCCTTTTTTTGGTATTTTAACTATCAACCTAACTTTCCAATCTTCCGGAAATCTCTCTTTTTCCCAGATTTTTACCATTAGTGGTTGCAAGATATCTAAAACTGCTTCCGTGTCTATCATCAACATCTATGCTGTCAATTGGTCCACTCCTGGTGCTTTTCCTTTTTGAAGATGCTGTATAGCATTCTTTAATTCCTCTTTAGTTGGTGAATTTAAGTCTACATGCAATTGCTGTACTTCTCTACTTGAGACCGGTAGCAGGTAAATACAACTACACAGGCACAAACAAAAACAAAAAGAGATTAATAAGTTTCGAAATGAAGAAGCTGGAAATTAAAGCAACCACCTTTTTGTTCCACAAAGAAACATGGAGAAGTCAGGATGGAAAGACGAGCAATCAAATCGATCACATCTTGGTGGAGTATAAACATAATGCTATAGTAGTGTAAAGAGCTACAGGGGCACTGAAATAATCTCTGACCATTATATGGTATGTTCCAAAATAAATCATAAAATTAGCTGGGAGAGCTGCAACCAAAAAAAAAAATCAACACAAAATTATTACAAGAAGACAGAAAGAGAAAACAATACGAACAAGAAATAGAAAAGACATTAGTAAAAGAAAGCAGTAAAGAGGAAGTGGATAGCGAGTGGAGCATAATAAAACAAGTAGTACACGCTGCAGCAAAGAAACCTTTGCAAGAGGAGAAAATAAAAAGGTGGTACGATAGAGAGTGTGAAGAAATCACAAAATTCATAAGCTAAGCAAAAGCAAAATGCTGAGAGAGAAGACGTAAGAAAGTGAGTTTAATGTTTAATGAAAAGTTTAATGAAACAAGAAGAAAAGCAAAGAGTCTATACAGAAATATAAAAAAGCAAAAGCAAGAAGAATCAATACAAGAAACGGAAGATATAAGAACGTTCTATAGAAAAGTAGGAAACATTAGGAAAAAATATAGACCAAAAGTAAATAGGAGGAAGAGAGGGGCTTCTGCGCAAATAGAAAGAACATTATCAAACAATAATGGAAGAAAATAAAGAAGAATCTATGGAGGAAACAACTGAGAAGAATCAAGAAAGCAGCAATCTGGAACCACCCATCGAAGAAGAATTATGGTCAGTACTCCAAAAGATGAGGAATAATAAGAGTGCGAGAAATGACAGTGTCTAGACGGAACTAATAAAATATGGTGCCAATCAACTAATTAAAAGAGTACATATTATCCATTCATAAAACTCATGAACTGTCAATGTCAAATTTTTTAAATATTTGCTGAGTGTACCTGGAAATTACAGTTTTTTTGGGAATGTACTTCGGATCTAGTGATTTCTAGTAATATTTAAAGTTAAGGTTATGTTAGATGTGTCAAAAGTCAAAAATACTTTCTTCTCGTTTTTCCTTGTAATAATCAACTATAGCCTTTTTTCCCTTTCCAATAATGAACCCTCTTTCCTTTCCGTACTATTGCAATTGAAGTGTATTCACAAAAATTAAAGAATTTGGGAGATTATTTATTTTACAAAAAAGTGTGACATAAGTCAAGTTTTTAAATTTGAAACATTTCAGTGCTGCCAAAATCAGCAAGCAGAAGTTCCAAAACAGAATTTACCCACGGTACCAACCTGACAGCGTTTTGACAGTTCACGAGTTTTGTGAATGGATTATATATTATTATATTATATACAGTGATATTCAAAACCTGGGAGAGAAAGCAAATTCCGAAAGAATGGAAAGAGGCGGTAATTAACCCTATCTTTAAGAAAGGAGAGTGATTCGATTGTGTCAACTGCAAACCAATATCCCTCTTAATGTTTGTTGCAAACTTGGCCACAATCTATATACATGGTTATTCACGTAAGATGATGAGCCTGACCAGGTAAAAATGCAACCCAAAATACGATTTATAAAGCTAACTGGATCCCTATAGCATTAGCATAGCACTGTTTATGTTGGTGGCACTGTAAATCTATGTCAAATTCGAGGTTAGCAGGTTAGGTTTTGCGTCAGTTTTGACACAAACTTTATAAATCGTATTTTGGGTTGCATTTTTACCTGGTCAGGCTCATCATATTACGTGAATAACCCTGTATTTAAAACGTGAAACGTTTTCTTTCGACATCTATTTTGGGACTTCCACTGGGTCGATTTTGATCATTATTTCTTTAAAAGAAAGCCGTTACCGTGTAGATGTGCACAAATGTCCTAAATTGATCATTTTTAGAGAAAAACCATCATATTACAGCTCTCAAGTGGTTGCAGCCGGCCATGCAGTAGCAGTAAACCAGGTATATTCTCGCAGTCAGCCTGTGGCTTTCCGCTGATTTTTGCAATGGACTACTGTCACTATTAAATGTTTATTTGAAATCAACGGTCTGCTGATTCGTGAGATAAATGTCAAAATACATGTAAAATGACAGTTAAAGAAAATCGGTATTGCTCAGATGCTGTAAGGTGTTTTTTCTGCTTATTATAATTATGTTGGTACAAGCATACGTATATTGTTAAAAGGTCTTTCTTTCCTCACAGTTTCTTTCGTGTAAGTTGCATTCAGTCATAGCTTTTGTAATCTATTATTTCAAAATTCTATTCGGCCTTCTCCTAGCTCTTCTTTGTGGTACACTTCCCATTTTCTCTGTGCGCCTAGCATGTGCGATGACAATTAATAAATCACATAGACAAACTCTGGATAAAGTGGAAATATATAATATTCGTCACAACCAGTATTTAGCTATGGCCAAGTGTATGTACCAATGTGACGTGCGAGTAGTTTTGAAAACTTAAAAATTCAAATTCTACCTAACGGTTAGTGCCATACGTTAAAGATTGTTTACAAAGAAGTTTTGTAAATTACAAAATATTTTGTAACAGGTCCTCTAGTAATAAATAATTGACTGAGAAAAATTGTAGAAACAAAAACAGGAAAGTACCAATGTAGTTTTATGAAAAACAGATCCGCAATAGACCAACTTTTCACTCTAAGGCAGATACAAGAAAAAACCAAGAAAATAGTAATTTACGTTACAAGACCGGAAAGTAGTGTTTTGCAGGTTGAATCAAGCTTGCGGAGACCTGCAAAACACTTTTCGGTTATGTATCGTGCAATATTTTTTTTTACGACATCCGAGTCCATACTGTCAAACTTGCAAATTCACTTTCGAAAATTTAAAAATATTATTTGACTTATCCAAACAATAACACAAACTTGTTTCCATAGTAACGAAGGCATCAGGGACCGGCAAAAGCACTTACCGATCCCTGCTGCCCGTTTTCCGATCTTGACGAGCAAAACGTTACTTTCTGGCGAAAAAATTCTCCAGAAACTGCACATTTTCTGGTCGGTCGTAAAAAAAGCAATTACTCTACATATGCTGTCCATAGATTTCAGACAGGCGTACGATAGCCTAAACAGAAACAAATGACAATGACAGAACTAGACTTCCCAAAAGAGTTCATTTCACTGGTGGAAATGACCCTCGAAGAGACACGAAGCCAGGTGAAGATAGAGGGTGCAGATTCGAAAGTTTTAAGACAACTAGAGGTCTACGCTAACTTAGTATTGGAGGGTATAATAAGAAGCAGTACGGTCACAGGCAACAAGAACATCCTAAAATAGAAATAAAATAGAAAAAAAAGCAAGAAGTACAATTCGCAAATACATGAAGAAAAAACAAAATATCTACTCATGACAGCAAAGATCAGGGATGGAAACTGTCTGAAAATAAAAAGTGATGTGGACGACAAACAGTACCGTTTCGATCAGGTTGTAGCTACTAATATATCTAAAAATTTTATGAGTATCATAAGTGCCATAGATGTTTGTTTTGAAATCCGAGCTCGCAGAGCTGTTACGATTCATAACATCCATCGTTTGCTCAATAGTTTAGCGATTGCAGTATGGTAATGGTTGTCATGTAGGGTAAAGGAATATTATCGTATAGATGCAGTAGTTTCAGTAGGGTAATAGTTGCTATTTTACCCGTTCTGACATTGACATTGAGACTATGACCTTAACCAACACAATCATAAAAACATTGGCAACAAAACAAGGAGCAATGGAACGGATAATGGTCAGCTTAACGCTAAGAGAAAAAGAAATGAATGGATAAGGGAAAAAACAAAAGTAACAAACGTAACATAGAAGAGTGCAGAACAGAAGTGGAGCTGGACCGGGCATATAGTGCCAGCAAATGACAGATGTACAAACAGAGCACTTCACTGGCAGTCCAGAGGCAGATTTGCATTCTGCCTTCAGAACAGCTAATGCCTTCCGTTTCTTAATTATATCCAAGTATGGATTGTACTTAAAGAATGACTGCTTTTATTAATTAATAATTTTGTTGTGTAAACCTTGAAAAATATCGTGAAAGAATTTCCAAAAATCTTTTACTAATCATAATGTATTAAACTTTTATATTGTAATGAACTTTTAAATTACTGATGAAACCATCAAAAGTGGTGAAATTTTTAATAAATTTTTAAATTTACTTCAAATTTAAATTAAAGTATATTTCAGGACTATATGATTTTTATTTAACATCAAAAATCATACATTCTAAATAATTTTTGACTAATATTCTCCTAAATTACTTTTCAAATTTTACCCAAGTCAAATTATGAAAATTTTTAGATACAGTTATGACTTAATTACCAGCTTACTTTTCCATATGTAAACAAAGGCTTAATATCCTGAAACCGGTAAAAAATTTGGTATCTATGTTCAGAAACAACAGACACCAGCGATCAATACAGTGAAATCGCGAGAAGAATGCTTACAGGGAAGAGAAGCGCTGCATCTCTAAAATCAGTGATAAAAAACAAAAATATCTCGAAAAGATTAAGATAAGAGTGTACAAAACTTTATACTGTATGAAAGTGAGGTGAAGGTTTTAAACAAAGTGTATATAAGAAAGCTGATGATCTGAGAGAGAAATATACTAAGAAAAATCTTTGGAGGGGAGGGGGAGGTAAAAGAAGTGTATGGTGAAGGCATAAATGAAGAAAAATGGTTTAAAGACGTGAAAGAGTTGAAAGTAGAAAATTGGGATGAACAAGTAATACAAATAAAGACATGAAAGAAGATAATAGAAAAAGCCAAGGGCCTTAAAGGCCTCTCAAGCTGATATACAACAGTTTACCTGAAAGTTTCAGGTCTATCAGCCAGCGTACATAAATCAAACAAGTAGAGACACTCACTGTCGGTTCCTTTGATGCCAAAATTCTGATTTGGATGACCTTGAACGGCTCCTGGGGGGGGGGGGGTGTACTTTCCCATAGTACTAACAGATGACGCCACTACTTTGTCACATATGATTAGTGTACCTGTATAATACTTTAGTAGGAGTAGGGCAAACAGCGAAAAATGTTGGATCATTTTTGACACAGACTGACGCAAAATCTAACCTGCTAACCTTGAATTTGATGAAATTGACAACTCGTGTGTCAGTTTTACCAACCTTGTTTTTCAATATATTTTTAAATCTTAGTAGCCATGAAAAAATGATCCAAAATTTTTCGCTGTTTGCCCTCTCTCTTGCCATAAACATCTGAGATCCCGGTAGCCATGGAATTAGCTACTTATAAATGTTGGTTAGCATTATACATATTTCAATTATAATAAGTATTGGTATGAAATGTAATAAAATGCAAATAAGAGGAGGGGAATGAGCCCCAGATTCTGCAGTTTAGCCTACGACTCGATTATAAAAATCTCCTGTTCTAATTTCAATGCTTATTGCAATCTGTAATAATTTTTGACAGATAGGAATCTTAGTTGTGATGACATTAATGACATTTAGTTTAGTTGGATTCATCACTTTAATAAAGTGGTGTTGATTCCAAAGGTAATGTGATATCAGATATTTATGGCCACCCGGTATTATACAGGTACACTACATATGATTGGTAGCAGAGCTAGTAACTGGTTCTGATTGGTAGAATTTTGTGCTGCCATCTGATAGTCAAGCTTAGAAATACCCCCCGAGTTACTGTCCCAGGCACTCTAGACAGGTTTCAACATTTGGCTTAAGTGTCTCTACTTGTTTGATGTATGTACGCTGTATCAGCTCTCTACTAAACTACAAAACTATTGTTCTTGCTTGTTGTGGTTTTGTCTCTTTTTTCTGTCTTTTTTTTTAGTTCTCAATTTTATTTTTCCCTTCTTGTATGGGGTGAAGTGGTAGAACAAACCACTACTTATTAACTTAGCACTTGTGATCTTCGCCCCTTTGGGCGTTAGTGTGTCATTATTTACCTTAATTATTAATCTATATTGCTTGTACTTGGTTTGGTTCAATTAACAGCATTATTGCTATTATGATTATTAATACATTTTTCTCTAAACCCAACAACAAACAACTTTCCCATATGATGCGTATTTTTAGCACACGCCGAACATTGAAATATTATTCCTGGTTTTTCTTAAAAAAATGTATGCACTCTAAATCAATAGGCAAGCTGTTTAACATATATTAGAACACTCAGTGGCATTGGAATGATTAACTCGTTTGTTAAAGCGTAAATCAACTATTGCAAATGTTAACCGTAAATATACTAAAAGTAGTAGGTACTCACATGATGATTCACTAAGTCTTGAATTTTGGACGGTGCTGATACTTGATTCAAGAGCATAACTAAACGGTCTGAATCTTCATCTGATAAGGTTCCCACTATTGATTTATCTACCAAATCCTGAAATATTGATATTATTAATGCAAATTATTTACAATCTTATCTCAGAGAGATACTACAATAGCAACGTAAATAAATGAGGCAGAACTAAACAAATACCTGAAAAACAGTTTTACTACTAGGATCAGGAAAACAAAAGTCATTTACGTTCGACTTGACAAACTGGCAGGTGTTCACTAAAAGATCGGTCAGATTATTCCTACGTTCACCAAGTTCTTCACACTCGTGCCTTAACTATGAAAAGAACAAAAATAAAGATAATTCCAATGCAAAACCAAACATAAATATGCAGTTGGAGAGGCATGATAATAACACTAAATAATGCCTTACTTGTCCGAGAAGTTTCTTTCTTTCCTTCTCTAGTTCCTCTCTCCTCAAAATAAGCTCACGTTCCTTTTCTTCTAGTTCCGACTCCCTGCGCTGCTGTTGTGCCGTCAAATTTCTCCAGTCTTCCTCTAACTGACGGGTCTGAAACGCTTCCCTTTAGTAAGGATAATAAAAAACAACTCCAATTTACATACCTGGGCTGCATGTTCCTTCTCCATGTTTCGCCTTTCAGTTTCAAGCCGGACCTGCGCTTCCTCAAGTGTCTTGCGCCGCTTTTCAAACGCTTCCTGTTCTTTTTCAAAGTCTTCCTTTTCCTTGGCAAGGCTCAATCGCTGGTTTTCTATATCATACCGCTCCACATCATCATTTAATCTATATTGGAGGAATTGTTCGTTAGATCATGTGACTGGTTGAAAATATAAAACGTACGGTTGTAAACTCTCAAACGAGGCGCCCAGGTCAGGTGTAGACCAGCTAAGCAGACTCATTCTTGACAAATTTAGAGTCCGTTCTCCTTTGCGAAGCTCTGCAGCTTCAGCTGGATCGTTAAATCTGTAATTACATTTATTAGCATGGTGTGGTACGATCGTGCTGTAGTATATAGTACAGTATACACAGTGTAATAGAAAATCAACATTTAATTTCTGTAGCTAGAAAGGTGTCTTTATAGATTTGACATTAAATAATTTGGTGACTATGGCCGAGACAAATTCAAAATTCTGAACGAGTGCTATGGTGGTACTTCACTTATGAGCTGTCATAAAGGAGAAGTTCAAGCATTGATATAGGAACAGAATGATACCTCTGCTGCAATAACAGACTGCACCTCGTTATTGTAAAAGCAATAAATTATGTTTTGGAGATTAGGCAATTCTTTGATCAATGTGCATTGCTCTACAAGTTGTTTTCACATACCGAAATCACAGAATAATACCCTAAATCAGAATGGCCTCTCTGTGTCGGCGCTTTTGATGTCAGCATACTCAATTTTTGTGACCTTGAAATTGGCCGCCATGATCATAGTGGTGTGCAGAGGCGGTAAATTCAAAAGTATCCGCCTAAATTTTAAACTGAACAGAAATAATCCGTACGTTTAAAGTCCATGCAATTTATATGGAAATTCACAGTACACCATGTGCCACCAAATGATCATTTCTATACACTCATATTAAATTAATATTTTAAAACCACTTGCACAAAAAAACATAACCTTCTTATAAGGGGTCATTGACTTCCACAAGTACACGTGTAAAATATGAAAAACAGCTGACTGCAGACCACCAGAACTCGCGCATGCGCAAAGAAAAACGTGCTGAATTTTAAGCCGACAGGCCATTCTGTATTATTCTGTGCCGAAATTATGGAGGGGATGCAACTGATTATTACACACAACTGTCACATGACTGATATCATCCAATGAGAACCATGCATTTTTTGAAAATCGACCAATCCTGAACTGATTACCTGATAAGCTCCCTAGTGCTGATTATCGACCCCGTAGATGGTGTTATTATAAATAGAAGTGTAAGACACAAGCAATTAGAGTTCTTTGGCATTATTAGATCAATTTTACATCATAATTCGTATACAGGTTTTGTGTAATAATAATTAAAATATAGGTAAACGTGGGCAACACACTTGCATATAATTTTGCCCGTGCCAAGAGTCATCGTGCTGGTTGCCCTTAGAAAACTGCCTTCGGGACAGTTTTTATTGCAACCAGCACTCGACCCTTGGGGTGTGCAAAATTATCGGTAAGTATGTCTCGCCCTTGTTATATTACTATTGAAAATTTCGTCAATCTTATGATTGATTTTTAAGAAATATAAACTCAGTAGTGGATCAATTTTTATTGTAATATGTATAATAAAATAATGTCAGGCTTCGAACTGTCAAAATTCAGTTACTGAACAGTTGTAAATTTAAGAATGGAAAATCTTGGAGAAAATCCTCCTCCTTCGTCGTATCTTCATGTCTGAAGAATCGTGACATTACGGCTATGTACATTTGTTGTTGTATTTTTCCATTGTTGCCGATCTTCCGCAACGCGAAGATTCGATTGTAGTGGATGTCCAGTGATCTCTTTTACTTGGTCTAGCCATCTTGATGGCGATCTGCCCCTAGGTCTTCTACCCTCGACCTTTCCTTGTAAAATTAGTTTTTCGAGATTGTCTTTATCCCGTCGAGTGATGTGTCCGAAATATTGAAGAGTTCGCCTGCGACAGATGGTGGACAATCGATCTTGGATATTTAGCTCGTTAAGGATTGACACGTTTGTTCTTCTTGCAGTCCAGAGAATGCGCAACATTCTTCGCCAACACCACATCTCGAATGCATCTGTTCGGCGTCTATCGGAAGCTTTTAAGGTCCACGACTCGGAACCATAAGAAAATATGGAAAAGACCAAGGATCGGACTAGACCCACTTTTGTGTTTTTTGTTATTTGTCTACCCATATTTTTCTTAAATTAGTCATTGCTGTTCGTGCTATTGCGATACGTCTTCTCACTTCAGTTTCAGAGTCTCCACTGTTGGTTATTACTGATCCCAGATAGACGAACTCGTTTACTATTTCGATGTTGGGGAGGCGGTTGTTTAATTGTATCGTGTTACTCCTATCAATGATCATAATTTTGGTCTTGTCCATATTGATTTCTAGTCCTAATCTGTTGCTCTCCTGGGTAACTAACTCGCGCATCTTGGCCATTTCTTCTTCGTCTTTAGCTATAAGGGTAGTGTCATCGGCGAATCTGAGGTTGTTTATGATTTTACCGTTTATTGTTACGCCTCCGTTAAAGTCGTCTAGGGCTAGTCTCATTATTTGTTCTCTGTAAGCATTAAACGATTAAACATATTAACGATTGCCTCGTTATTTTTGTACAGACTAGTAAGTAAGCGTACCAGGTGATTTGGGACTCGCATCTCTCTTAGCACTGACCACATCTTTCTCCATACTACGTAGTCGAAGGCCTTTTTATAATCAATACAGCATATAAACATAGGAATTCTCTCGCCTTTTCAATTAATTGGCGGATGTTAAATATTTGGTCTCTAGCTCCCCTAACTTTCACAAATCCGGCTTGTTCGGGCGAAATCTGGGGTATCAGGTATGTTTGTAGTCTTTTATCAATTATTCTGAGTAGTACCTTACTAGCATGTGATATTAAGGATATTGTTCGATAATTTTGACATTTCTGTGTGGAACCCTTCTTGTGAATTGGAACGAAAGCGGATTTTGTCCAATCTTTGGGCCATAGACCGGTCTTCCAGACTTTATCACTGATGTCATGTATAATTCTTACTCCATCGTCTCCGAGCAGTTTTATAGTTTCGGCAGGAATACCGTCAGCTCCCGGGGCTTTATTAACTTTGAGGTGGTGTATGGCCTCTTCAACTTCATCTCGCAGAATCTCTGGTTCCATAACATCGATGTTTTATGTGTTCCTAATCTGTTCTTCGTTGTTGTCATTCGCTTTTTCTTTATACTATAAATCCTCACAGTATTGTTTCCATCTCCGTATTACTTCTTGGTCTTCCCATATAATGTTGCTGTTTTTGTCTTCAATGGAAGATGTCTTGGGCTTGAATTTGCATGTCAGTTCTCTGACCTTTTTATATAGGTCTCGGGTGTCGTTAGAATTCCGATGGTCTTCTATTTCTTTGCAGATGTCCTTAATGTGATTGTTCTTGTCTTGTCTGCATTGTCTTTGGATTATTTTGGATAATCTTTTGTAATGGTCTTTGGAGTCCTGTGTTGTCATTCCCTTCTTCTTTAGATCTCTCCTTTCATTAATCGTGTCAAGAGTTCTTTGCGAAATCCAACGTTTGCTTTTCCGTTCTGATGTATTATCCCCTCTTTGTAGTATTGATGTGGCATCTTTGATTGTATTCTTTAGTTGTTCCCATTCCAAGTTTGGATCCTTGGTAGACGTGAAATCAGATAGCCTACTGGTTAATCTATGTTGTATTTCTTGTTTAAATTGTTCTCTAGATTTTCCTGTGATTGTTGTTATGTTTTGGTTTTGCGGTCTCTGTATTTTCTTTAGGCGGAGTCTGAAATCCATTGCTAGTAATTGATGGTCTGATCCACCGTCAGCACCTGGGTAAGTTTTACAATTTAAAATAGAAGATTTGCAGCGGGCTTTGACCATGATATAATCGATTTGGTTCCTGTATCTGTCTCCAGGACGCCTAGACAAAAATTATGAAAGGATACCCAGATATGACCTCAAAATTATACTGGGCGACGCAAATGCAAAAATAGGAAAAGAAGAGCATTTCAGACCAACCATTGGCAAGCATAGTAAACATGAAGTTACAAATGAAAATGGCCAACTATTAATCGATTTCGCTAAAGAGAAAGACTTGATAATAAAGAGCACATATTTTGAGAAGAAGAACATATACAAGGGAACCTGGAGATCACCGGATGGATCCTTTGTAAACCAGATAGACCATGTTCTCATCGAAAGAGACGAAGAAAGATCCATAAAAGATATACAAACTTATAGAGGACCAGATGCTGACACCGACCACTTCTTAGTTGGCATAATAATGAAACAAGAACTACCGATACAAAGAAACAAGAGGAAATTAGATATAAACCAAAATAGAATAACTAGACTAACAAAACATGAGCATAGAATGGAGTATGAAGAAAAATTAAGCAATAACCTAAAAACAATAAAAGACACCGATGACATAGAAGAATTGTGGCTACAAATAAGTACCACAATAAAACAAACGGCAAGACATTATAACGAAAGTAGCAACAAAAATAATAAGCAGTGGTTCAATGGAGAATGCGAGGAAGAGCTGGACAAAAGAAACACACTACGAATGAAAATGTTAAAAACAGAAACCAAGCAAGCAAAAGAAGTCTACCTAACACAAAGGAGAAAATGTAAGAAAATATTACGAGAAAAGAAAAGAAAACATAGCGGAAAACTGATGGACAGCGTAGAAGAAAACTACCAAAACAAAGAGATAAGAAATCTATATCAAGCAATAAAAAAAGAAAAGGCAGGATACCAACAAAAACCCATATTTTATAAAAACAAGCAAGGTGAACTAGTTGGAGGAACAGAAGACATTCTAGAGCTATGGAGAGATCACTTCCGCGAGCTACTAAACATAACAATAGAGTACCAAGAAGAGAGTGAAGATGAAAATAGAAACGAAGAAAAACGTGACCAAGACACAGAAAACCCACCAACCCTTGAAGAAATAGAAAATATAATGAATACATTGAAAATTAATAAAAGTCCCGGAAATGACCAAATAACTGCAGAATTATTCAAATACGGTGGAAAACAACTAGCTAAATGCATGGAACAACTATTAAAGAAGATATGGGCGCAAGAAAAATTACCTCAAGAATGGAACGAAGCAATACTACTACCGATACATAAAAAGGGAGATAAAACAGACTGTATGAACTACAGAGGAATAGCCCTATTAAACGTGGCATATAAAGTCCTTGCCACCCAGTTAAAAAATGTTTTGATAACAAAAATAGACAGCAAAATCGGTGAATATCAATCGGGGTTTAGGAAGGGAAGATCGGTGGTGGACCAGATATTTGTACTAAGAGAGATACAAGTGAAAGCTACGAGCACAAGAAGGAAACATATGCAATTTTCATCGATTTCAAACAAGCGTTCGACAGAGTAAACAGAAAAGAACTATATAAGGCGCTAGAGGAACTAGGAATATATGGAAAACTTTTAAATCTAATAAAACTAACCTTAAAAGAAACAGATAACATGGTGCGAATGGGGAATAACATTTCTGGAAAATTCAAGGTAAGCGAGGGACTAAGACAAGGGGACCCCCTATCCTCTATACTTTTCAACTGCGCATTAGAGTACATTATAAGAAGAGCAGGGTTAAATAGGGCAGGCTTACTATACCACAACAAGCACCAATGTCTCGCATTTGCGGATGATCTGGTAATCCTAGCACGAAGCATGACAGAACTAAAAATTGTAGCCCAAAAATTACAAGAAGAAGCCCAAAAAATGGGGCTGATTATAAATGAAAACAAAACAAACTATATGACATGGACAGACCAAGATTACAACAATTCAGGGAAATTAAGTATAACAACAAGTAATGGAAAAACATATACCTTCAAGGAAGTAGAACGATACACTTATCTAGGAACAGAATTTTATAGAACGCCGGGCACTAGTAAAGAAATCCAGAAGAGGCTCTTAGCAGGAAATCGATGTATCTATGCACTCAAGAGATTCATGCACAACAAAAACATATCAAGAGGACTGAAATTGAAATGTGGTTTAGCTTCCCATATCTTCTTTACCTGTCTGTTGTTGTCCATGCGGCATATGTGTCCTTCTTCTTCTTCTTTCGCAAATCCTTTTGCCCTTTCAGGTGTCGGATAGTGGCTCCTCTTTCACCCATTTCCTCCATGAGTTCCTATCTCCTGCTGGAACTTTCATTTCTGCTAAAGATTTCCCCTTTGCTCTTCCTATGTCCTCTATTTGATCCATCCATCTTCTTCTAGGTCTTCCTCTTCTGCTTCTAATCGGTTTTCCCATTTCTAGTATTCTTTTTGGTAGTCCCTCATTATCCATTCTTGTAATATGTCCGTACCAGTTTATTTGTTTTCTTTAAATTTTTTCCATTAGTGACGGCTCCCTTGTGTGTTCGTTCCTTACATGCTCCCATTTGGTAATTCCTGTGATCTTTCACAGATGTTTAATTTCCATAGCATTTAATTTCCCTTCGTGTTTTTTCTGCAGGGTCCAATTCTCCGCTGCGTCGGTGATTATGGGAGTCATTACTGTATTGTCGATTTTTAGTTTTACCTCCGTATTGATTTATTTGTGGCCTAAGACTGTTTTGTTCAATGTCTTTTTGATTTTTTTTGCTCGATTGGTTAGCTCTCCATCGATCTTACCGTCGCTTTATTATCATCACCTTTGTTTTGCTTGTAATTAGTTCCATCCTCATGTTTTCTGTCTCTTTATTCCAGTTGTCTAAGAAGTTCTGCATTTTTACTTCCTTTTACTACTATAAAGGAAGTATTGGATTCACCCCAAAAATTCGAAATTGAGTTTTCAACAGATCTTCACGTTTTGTGTACTATGTAGATGAGACAGCAAGCTTTTGAAGAAAATCGCATAACCGGAAGTAGGTGTTTACTCTTGTGATTTTTCAGTTTTTTTCGATTTTTTCAAAAACGGCTCTAACGATTTTTTTTAAATTTTACATTTTTCTTACATTTTTAATGTGTATTGATGTAAGATAGGTGATTTTCCAGTTGAATACTTCTAAAGTGGGTTTCTTTTGTTTTTTTTTCTATTTTTTTTATTAACTCCTATTTTAAATAAAACACCCGGTATATTATTACATCTTTGAATTCACCTTAAAATTCTAGAGAAAATTTGTCTCTTCAACTAACACTCGATTTTGTACCGTTTTTGTAGAATTTGTAATTTTTGAAAATTTTTAACAAATGGTTAAAAATTAAAAATGAAATTTTTGACTAATTATAAGATCACTGTAAAAGGAAGTTGTGTGAGTGTATCACACCAGATTTTTCTTCTTGTGTCCGCTATTAAGACCACATCGTCTGCATAAATCAAGCTGCTCAATGTAGTGGGTTTTAGGTTCCTGTATCCCACCACGGTGTTTAGTCCTGCTTTGGCCTTGATTGATTTTAGAATTTTGTCTATCATGATTACAAATAGCAGTGGGCTTAAGCTACCTCCTGCTTTATTACTGTTTTCATCTCAAATTCCTCTGATTTTTGCTGTGGTATTTGTACTTTGCCTTTTACTTTGTTGATCATACTTCGTATTATTCATATGAATAGTGCTTGTTTACTGTATCCAAATGCGGCTTTTAGGTCTATGAAGGTTATATAGAGCTCCTTTCCTTCTTCTAGTGCCTTATGTATTACAGATCTTAGTATGAAAATGTTCTCATTCGCTTGTCTACCTGGTGGGAATCCCGCTTGCTCTTCTTCTAGCTTATGCTCTACATATCCCCTTAGTCTTTTCTCCACAATTCTTGTGAATAATTTATGTGCTGTTTGGACTAGGCAGATGGCTCTATAGTTCTTGCCTTTTTTGTGTATCGATATGATCAAATTTGTTTCCCAGTCTTTTGGTTTTCTTTCCTGGTTCCATATTTCTTCGAATAAATCCCACAGCCACTCTTTTCCTTTGGTCCATTTGGTCATTACCGGTGCTATCTCGTCTTCGCCGCTTGCTTTCCCAGTTTTAAGTTTTTGAATTGCTTCCTGTAGTTCTTCTTTCGTTATTTCTTGGAGATCTTTTGTATCTTCGTTATCCATACTTCTTTCCTCTGAATTATTCTTCGTAGAACTCCTTCCATGTTTCCAATATTACCTTCATTTCCATTTTGAGTTCGTTGTGTTTGTTGTATATGGCTTTCAATTCTTTTTGATTTGTTCCTCTTAAAGTGGGTTGTTACGGTGTTCGTTAGAAATTACACACACGAATAACTACACCACTTTTAATATTCTTTATTTAACGCAACGGATTACAGACATAAAATTAAATGTGCGGATTTGCTACTATACTATTACAAGTGTGGATCGAATAGGTCTTGTTAATCAGCATACATGTGAGCGTTTGTGGATCTGACACTTAGCTCGTGAAACATCCAAAGTGAATGCTTCAGTAAGTATGAGATTAATATTAAAAGCATTGAGGAACTGACTCTTTGCGTGTCTGTTTAACCAAAGTGGTTTAACAGGCGAAGACCTGATGTGCAATGATGCCGTTCAACCCCATCGCTCTGGTTTATATACCCATGTTACACAATTTACACAATATACAAAAAGGATTTTCTATTCTAGTGACAACAATGGTATTGTATTCACAAAACGAAGGATCCGTTCACTTTCACTTGGGACGCAACGGTTGGAGGTTTTATGAGTTTATGACACCACTTGAAATTCACTAGATTTTAAGAAACCCTTTTAGTTCGAGGGACGTTGAATAATTTCTCTCCGTTGAATTCCACGCACAAATCACCTTTTTTAACTGCGTGCATCCGTTTGCTCGAAAGTTTTCTAATGGTACTTAAGCTGACTGCTTGCACTTCACAAATATTTATTGCGGACTGGCACTGTTTATTTTATAGGCGAGCTTCCTTTCTTTGGAATTCTTACGCTAACTGTTGACAACGAGTTATTGCGATTTATGGCTCCACTACACTCTTAACTTTTTGACGGTTGTCCAGAATTTTTTTGTATTTACTCTATAGTTGTCATTAATTTCTTCGCCAAACTCTCGCTTACTATTCTTCTTTGCGTCTTTAATTTTAATCTTTACTCTATTTCTCTTTTCTGTGTAATTATCCCTATCTTCTCTTGCTTTTGTGCGAACGTAGTTTCTCCTTGTTTCTTGCACTTAACCAGATTTTTTATCTCTCCATTCCACCATCTTGTTCTCTTTAACTTTTTGTTAAGTTTCCTTCTCCCACATACTTCTTCTGCTGCCTTTAAAATGGTTTCCTTGAATGTTCCCCATTTTAACTCTAAGTCCTCTTCTTGTCCCTCTTCTTTTTGTCTGCTGAATAGTCTGTCATTTCTTGATACTTCCTCTGAACATTTCAAGTTTGTGCGTTGCTATTTTGCTATAGGTTATTTCATCTGTTTTGTTTATTCTGGTTGCGAGTTGTGCCATTACCAGTCGGTGATTCGTGGCTAATTCTGCCTCTTTCCTTGTTGCTATATTTTGCGCTACCTCGCTGAGGCTTTGAGTGTGTACTATATAATCTATTAGGCTTTTTGCATTCCATTCTTCTGCTACGAAGGTGTATATGTCCTGTTCTTGTTTCCATATTGTATTTCCTATTATTAGGTCGTTACTTTGGCAGAATTCTATCATTTTTAACCAGTTCCTGTTAGATGTTTGTTCTCCTTGATCTCTACATCCCAGTCCTCTGTTGGTCGCCACTCTTGCATTCCAGTCCCCCATAATGATTGCTGGTTCTATTTCATCTTTTGCTTCATCTAAGACGTGTCCTAGAGAATTCCTCTACTTCCTCCACAGGTGTGCCTTCTACTGGTCCGTAAATTTGTATTATATTCATTATCAGTCGTAGTTTTATTACTATCCACAAGATTCTTGAGTTGATCACTAAGTATTTAAGGACATATCTGTGCAAGTCTTCTGTCATTATTATTCCCACTCCTTCGTTTGCTCTGCTTTCGTTATTAACGCCTAAATAGTACAACATGTGATTGTTTGCAATCCTTACTATTCCTTTTCCCTTTTTCTTCGTTTTGCTTATGCCTAAAATATGGATTTTATAGGTTTCCATT
Organism: Agriotes lineatus; assembly: GCA_940337035.1. Taxonomy (NCBI): domain Eukaryota; kingdom Metazoa; phylum Arthropoda; class Insecta; order Coleoptera; family Elateridae; genus Agriotes; species Agriotes lineatus. The sequence goes on along the minus strand of OW679195.1, from coordinate 54,885,785 downwards.
TCCTCCACTAACTCCATGTCTTTGCCGGCCAGGGTATTTATGTTCCATATTCCTATTCCTATTTTCTTGTTGTTTTCCTGTATTTTCCTATGTGGTTTCGAATCTTCCTGCTTTTGTGTACACAAAGAATCATTGAAAATAAACAGGGCTATACAACCAACATTACAGTAGTTGATTACGTTTTCTGCATTCCCCTAATCTCTAAAGTAGAATCGTGTTGTTCTAACTCTCTACCCATCGTAATAATAAAATAACGTTGCACGCAATTGCAAAAACGTAGGTTAAGTCAATTTGAAATGCATAACCCGTTCATTTTCAATGATCGCAAGTGTACATCTTGTTATCTCTTGTCCCTTTTCATTGCTTTTCGTCATTGGTAGATCCGTCTGATTTTTGCAGTGTGCTGTTGCCAAATAGTCTTCGTGATGTCGCGGTGCGTTTTGTTTAGTTTATCTTCTTCTGTTCTTGGTCCTTCATTTCTATGAGGAGCTAACATAGTTTGTTTCCAATTTTTCTTCTTTGGTATTGCTCCTTGGGGTGCATTTGTTCCCTCCTCATCCGTGGACCTGTCTCTCTTCTTCCTTACCTCTATTTCTTTGGGGGAATCTGTTCCATTAGCTTCTCCGCATTGTCCTTCGATATCTTCAATCTTCCACTCTTTATTAGTAATTTGTCCTTATGATTGAAGCTTTTAGTCCCCTTTTCCGGGCTTGTATCATGTGTGGGAGTAATTTTTTTCTCAGTTCTCTTGTCTTTTTGTCCAGATCTTCACTCACTCCTAAATCTGTACCTTTCAATTTGTTTGAGTTACGTAGGATTTCCCATTACTTCAGTTTCGTTGTTATTCCAATCTTTATTGGTCTGTTTTTTATTCAATACACAGTTTTTGCAGCCGAACGTTAGGGTTGGTAAATAAATTGTGTCGCAGACTATGGTTTTCGTTCTCGTACTAATACCTTTGTTGTGCAGAAATCTTCTGTTCAGAGCGAAAAACAATCTTCCAGCGGCTTTAATTCTGTTGTTTAATTCTTCTTCGTTGATTCCTTGGCTTTGTATTATTTTGTGTTTACTTGCTCTATATTTTTTCCTTCTAGTTGTATGCTTAAGATTTCTTTTTGTGGGGCTGTTGCCACGATTTTCATCTTTTTCCTGTTAATTTCAAGTCCGTATTTTATAGCTTCGATGTTCCAGGCTTTCAGGTTTTTTCGAGGTCTTGTTTGTTATCAGCTATCAGTACCGCATCATTGGCAAAAGCACATAAAATTTAATGTTTATTTCTTTCATGTTGTACCAGCCTACTTTGTATTTCTTCATTCCTCTGCTGCTTTCTTTTATAATTTTGTCCATTACTCATATGAAGAGCAGTGAACTTTGAACCCTTCCTTGTCTTACTCCATCATTGGTGTAGAACAGATTTGAACTTGTATTGTTTGTCCGTACTATGTTGGTTGTATTGCGTTATATGCTTTGTACTGCTTGGATTAATTCCTCGTTGATTCCTTTTCTGTTTAAGCTTCTCCAAATTTCTTCCCTTTTGACTTTATCAAAAGCCTTTTTCATATCTATGTAGAAGATGTATAGTTTTTTATTTTTTGCTGTGGCTTTTCCTGTTAGTTGTTGCAATGTGAAGCACCATCAGCATAGTGTCCTCGATCTTGAAATCCGGCGAAATGCATTCCGGTCAAAGGACTTCCGGCAAATAGAAACGGAGCCCTCTTAGTAGATCATGGATTAGGTGTTCCGACGATACCACGTTAAAAAAAACATAACGCACCTAGAACTTCACATCTGGGGTAATGTGGAAAAGGGTTCTGCAGCTACACGGCAACACGATGGTTTTTACGGAGCGCTACAATGTACCACATCAACTAAAAATTAAAAATGTACCAAATTGCAGGGCTTTCCACTCCTACAAATTTGATAATAAACAATTTTGTCGTACGAGTTATCAATTTTGAGAAAAATACAAAAACCGTTAGCTGTGCTTTCATTTTCAACTTTCTTGCGCAATAAGTAAGAGAAATATTAGTCCTAGGAAAAAAGTCAATAGAACATAAATTGTAGGAAATTTTACACGCTTCAAAACGCTGTATCAGTGTTTAATGTATCCGAGATATTTGAATAAAAAGCACTTTCATACCTTTTTTTAGAATGATGGGGAACGCTATTTCCATAACCTTCCGACAACTCACCCCTTCACTCGCAGATGGCCCCACTAACAAACCACAAAAGATCATCCATGGCGGATGAATGTTGGACCATATTTGTTGCTTTGAAGAAGGGAATTTTGCATTTTTTAAATTGTTGTTTCAATGTTTAATTACTATATTTTTCATAAATTTGTTTTCGGTACCGATGAAGCAAAGATTGTAAGGTAGAACTGCTTGTACGCGACAACTAAGTATCAAATAGTAGAGAGTTAGAATTTTTCGTTCAGAATTAATCAGACTCCATGACTACCTGGCTATTTCCGGGACACCCTGTATAGAAACCTATCTAAACTGTTAATTACTTTTACATTTCTTACCTAAAAACATGAGCTCTTCCTAAAAATATAATACATCCTTGTGTAAGCCTAGCAGGAGATTCGATTAATATATTGTTCAACCAAACTTGTGCATTAGGCTTTGGATGGAGCATAGCTGCGCCCTTTTCAAATATGATGCTGCAATGCTGCGGCTCCATCCCTGATCCACGTAGCACTATGTCCTGGTGAACATCCGATTCTTCAGTCCCGATAGTTGTTTCCCCTTCCTATTAATTCCAAATATTAAAACATCCATCAAGCTCAAATGACACTCATACCTTTAGCTGGTACAAAGTAACACCTGTGCTTAAGGGATCATCATCAATAGCTACCAAATGAGGCTTGTCTGAATCTAAAACAACCCCAGGACCTGCTTTGCGAAGCCCCAACGCCTTTTGCTCTCGCAAAATGGCTTGTGCTTCCCTCCACTTGCTAGTCCACTCTTCTGTCAATTCTTTTTCCCTTGCTTCCTTCTCATGGATCTGGGCTAACATATCTGATCTCTGTTCGCTAAACATAAGGGCTTTGAGCTTGCTAATTTCCTCTCGTAGCTCGCGGATAAGTTTAACGTTAGGATCTTCATTGACAGTGGGTTTATTGATTATATTTTTGGCTCGATTTGCATATCTTAAAGTACTCAAAGTTTCACCGTAGTTACAATCTGTAAATTTAAAGGAGAACTAATAAAAATTATTGCGGATTAAATATTCTTTTTCTACAAAAAGCTTAATTCACAAATTAAAGGAAGCAAACATTGTATTTCAATATATTCAATTATAGTGGCATAGATAAAAAAGATAAATTTATTATGTAAACTTAATTAATCTCTTTCCTGCTAATAAAGTCAGCAGGTCATCAATTTATCAGTAATATGAAAAACTGCAGCAGCTACAAACTACGATATTTTATCAGAAAAATACTTGCCAGCAGGACTTATGGCAGCAATCATGATAGTCTTGGAGTTACCTCCCAAGCTATCTTTCAAAAGCCAAGTAAGTACAGAATCACGATAAGGAATAAAAAGTGATTTTCTGTGTCCATTCATTTCAACTGATAATTCAGCTAAACCTGATATAACCGAACCGAGGGTTACCAGTGATTTGTTGATGTGTGCACCTTCTTTCAGACGTTCTCCAGTTGCTCCCGTCGCATCTGCCCTTTCACTACCAGCCAAATCCACAAGATGGATCTGTAGATATGGGATATTAAAAAATCGTGAAATTATTCATGGTGAGTTGTATTTTACACTTCGTATGCTACTAATTTGAGTATTGCTCTATTGAAAACAAAAGATGCTACAAAATTGCGAAAGAACATCCTTATTATGGACTTAAGTTGAATCCACTTTTACATTTCCTATTTTTCTCAAGGGTTAGTAGTTGATGACAAGAATGAAAAAAATATTGCTTCTTTTTTGGAAGGCGGTAAATTTTTAAATTAGAATTAAATTCATTATATGTACATAGTATGCTATCTTCACCATGATAACAAGAGATTGCTTATAGCTGTTTGTTTGTTTCTATAAACTAGTAGATATTTGCATTAGTGTTTGTTGACTTTTTCATATTAATGCAATTATAAATCAGCTTTCTAGTTCCACCAAATACAGCAAATATTATAATAAAGCTACAGGAGCTATCTTGAGCAGTCTTTACCACAGTATTTCTCTCAATTCTATGACTCAATATTATTTGTACAGGATTGACATCGCTCTGGTAATGACTATCTTTTCCGGTTCGTTAGTCTTCCATTGCTGAAGTTTACTTTCTTTTTCGATAAAATATTTATCAAGAATGCACGATCTGTTTCGTTGTTGGTCATAAAACACACATACAAGATTGCCTGCGTCTCATATCCGTTTTTTGTTTTAAATTTACAGTGTTATAATGGAAATTCTACAATCATCTGCAATAGTTTGTTGACGTTTACAAATTTGCTTGAAAAATTGCTACTACAGCATTTTTATCAGTGGTAATAAAAGCATATTGTAAACTATGTAGTTTAGTAAAAAAAAATTCTTTTATATATTTAGTGGTACAATTTGTTTTTCATTTAAAAAATGTAAGTTTAAATCATATCGCTATGGTAAAACAGAATGCAGTCACGCCATAATGTTTTTTTTAAGATATAATCAAAGCAACTTCCATTTGCCCATAATTTTTTAACTTCTACTCATTAAAAATATACTCCGCTTTAAAGAAAGTACCCCTTTTTAGTTTTTTCACCCATCTAGTAAGCTTCGTGAAAAAAGTGAATTTCACTTCAGCCTATTTTGCAGCACCTCTTGTTTTCAAGATAGCACTGCCATGCGTGCAGAGTACTATACCTTGTACATTACATGGATATCACGTGAAAGCCAGACATACAGAGTGCAGGTCAATATTTCAAACTACAAAGCGACTGCTTTAGTTAGCTTACCTTCGATACGGTTTCACTTGGTATTCCATTACAGTATCCAGCTTGCACAAATGTAATTGTAAAAATAGCATGACTACGACTGCTAACATCATTCATATTCGTTGCAGCAGTTGTTCGGTGAGAATTTCCTCTACAATTACATGTAAAATTGAGCACCCATTCAGAAATATTCCTCAAAATACAAACCGATTCATACACTCTTGGATATGTCCGTAGTTAGTAACAAGGCACGTGGTGAGTCCCTCAACATAAGGCCCTCGTTTGGGATGTTCTCTCACTCTCAAAGATGAGCCATCACGCCCACGTAAGAGATCCGCCACCCGTTCCTGGTAAATCTCTAGGTAACTTACGTGAACTCGATGTGTAGTGCCCTTTTTGGAGTCTTCAGACATTCGCTCAAATAAAGCTTTGCAGATTCTTGGAATCAGGCCTTGGTTTTCCTGAAAGTGAAAGTGTCAGGCTTTTGAACTGTGCATGTGGTTTAAGCCTACTGGGGATCCCATCATGGTAAACGTTTTTCCACTGCCCGTTTGGCCGTATGCAAAAACACAGGCGTTGTATCCCTCAAAAGCACATTCTACAACTTCCGTTCCTAGGTCATTGTAAACTTGTTCCTGAGAAGCAAAGTTGTCTGAGGTATTACTGTGAGACCAATAGGAGTAGTCGAAGGTAAACTCTTTATAGCGTATGTTTTCATCTCTAGTGTTGGCCTAAAAATGTTTAATTTTATAAGAGCGCAATTGGACAACAATCTGACAGATACCTTGCAATTTAATATTCCTGTTTTCTTCCCTTGCATTTGTATAATTAATTTAGCATCCATGTCCAACTCTCTATAAACGTAATCACAAATTTATAAAGTTCAGTGCTCTAATTTAACACAAAGATCAACAGAGCAGAACAACAAATTATCATCCTACCTTTGGTTAAAGGGTCTCACCCTTACCGCAACTTTAACCGATGCCATTTTGTAATTCATTTGCAAACACAAAGCTTTCTGTCACGAAATCACATTCCAACTAAAAATATAAAATTGCGCATTTGCCTTAAGGAATATTTTGATAAAACAGCTGTCATGTCAACAAATAATAACCATACTTTGACAAGTTTCGTTGCCAATTCCGAAAGTGCAAAGCAAAAAGACACTAAAATCACAATTCAATTCCTCTAGGCAATTTTTAAAGAGTTCCTACCAAATATACCAATATTGATTAGATAAAGAACCAATAATAAATAACACCTGCGTAACTGCATCAACAAGAAGAATTTATGACAGACTTATCCGTTCACAAACCTTTAGATTCATAAGTTGGGAGGCGTATACTGAAATCTTAAATGTTAAATACCTAACGAATGTTATATTAATTTGCAGGTGTGATTCCTGGTCCCGGTGAGGTTTTTAAAACAAAAAATGCGTATGAAAGCTTCTATAGAATGCCATCATTCGAAAGTGATGTAAAGCCGTGGGTTCCAAGTTACTATGATGTGTGATGTCTAGCACGTAAAAGATATATTCCTTTGCTACGGTTGGAACTCTTTGTCTCGGCAATGTTTTAAGCACAACGTTGACAATATGACCATAGCAGTTGCTGTCTAAGGTACAATCGTGTTCAAAAATCTGTTGTACAGCGACAGTTCTAAGTTTATTGGTGGTCGTGTTATTACTCAACAAAGGCTTACACTGTATCATTAACTAGGTAGACCTAGATGTATACTTTCAAAATATTTGTACCTATATACAACACTTTCTTGAATTTTTTTAACTAATTTATATTCACAAAGGACAAATGCTGTACAACACTTTAATGAACATGACTGTACCTTGTACTCGGCATACCTAGACATTACAAGCAATCAATTTGCATTTTGTTTCATTCACACATGTTTGATTAGAAATCGCTTCGTTCTATATCGATTATCTTGTACCAATTTTTGTATTTTATTTTTTCCCATATTTGAAGAAAGAAGTGTATACGACACGACTTTATTTTTTAAAATGTAATTTTGAATTTTTACTCCGAATAATTAGAAGTAACATCAATGCTAATTTTTAAATAATTTTAAAATAACATTTTTAACGATTCTTTAAAAACAAATTAAAACGGGACTGTATTGGCACTTTTAAAAAAATTGTCGTGATATATGATTCAAATATAAAAAATAAGTTAACTTCATGGAAAATACTCTTTTACACGTGGCACATAGCCTTAATACAAACATTTATAATACCTAGTGGATGTTCTTACAGAAATCAACAATTTCCTTAACTGCAAGACCATTGAGTGAGTGTACAGCGGACCACCAGAAAAACAATATCATATCCTCCACTTCCAAGTTCTTCTCTGGGGAGCTTCAGATCGGTTACCCATTTGCAGATTCAGTGTTCAACAAATAAACTCATGAAGTTAATGTAGGATGTAGGAATATAAAGGATAATGTTATTTTCATGCCAAACAGATTCAGTAAATGTAGTAAATACGTATCCTTTCATGTAGGTATGTACCAAATATTAATATAGCATCTCTAAGTTGATTAATTAATTTCTATAATTTTATAAGGCCTAAAATAATATATTCCTTAATATAGCCTACTAGTGAATCACTCGAGCTTACGCTTCGGTTCGCTAATTTAAGAGAGATTCATTAATATAAATTAATAAAAGGATGCATCGGCCAAGAATTGAACCCACTGGACCAAGGTGCTTTGTTGAATAAGGCGCTGCTATAATGGTATATAGTGCATCACTCAAGCTACGCTTAGCTTCGCTAATTACATGATTTAATTAAAACTTTACTTTTTCGTACTTTTTTAAAATTAAAAACCGGCCTACGATCTAAGTCTAAAAATTAGCAAACTTTTTTAAACTATCATATATATAATCGGTCCAGTATCTTCGGTAGAGATAGCAAACAAAGATACATACAAAGATAGAAAGAGAGCACCGATTTTATGGTATAGAATTACAAGTTCACAAATAAGTAGTTACTCAATCAGACACTTATTCTCTTTTGTTATGTAGCATCTTGGAACCTACAATGTTTGAAACATTAAACTTATAGCGTTATATAGGTATAAATGATGTAAAATTACAAAAATTTTAAGAAAATAAACAAGAAGATAATTGTTTTGCAATTAATTTGGTATCTACTATATTAAGTACATCAATTTGCACTACCTAATTATATAAACAATTCATTTGCTCTATAACAAATATTTGAAACAATGTATCTACAACCAAGGCGTGATACTTTAATAAAATAAAAACTATTCATAAAATGCAAGATCACTACAGTACCCAGTAAAGAATACCAGGAGGATGAAGGCCAAGAATGAACTATGAAATAGTCAAGATACAAATGACATCATAAAAGCTATCAAAGCCAGTAGCCTAGAGAATCAAATGAATTGCCCACATCAGCCGAATGTACAAAAAAATAATAATAATTGACTGTAATCTAAGAATTAGCATAAGTAAGTAATTCACGACTAACAGAAAATGAACATTAGGAGATAATTAATTTTTGTATTAATACAGGAGGAGTGGAAAAACGGCCCTGTTAAACTCTTTCCCATAGGCTAACATTTCATTACAAAATAAACTTATATTAGTTATTTAACCTAGGGTGACCAGACTTTTCATTTTTAATGGGATTGTTTCCTTTTTGGCTATTGTGTCCTACCAACAATTAAACGGGGCACAATTTGTTCTGCTGTTTACTTTCTATGTGTTTTATTAAGCATGACATTTTTGTTATTTTTAAAATCTGGCCACCTTACACCAACCTGTCTCCTTGCACTCACCAAATTTTATGAGGACTAATTCACATCATGCAATAACCTAAATGGATTATGTAAATCCGTTGCATAGGCCATCTCTTATATGGTCAAGCACAAAAAAAATGCTGAGTTATACTTCTTATCAAATTATATTACCTACTGTAAACATAGTTTATGAAAGTATTTGTCAATTTTCTTTAACCAGTGGTTACTCGTGATATGAGTGAATCCCCGACACTTTATTTGGAAAGGCCATATTTTTAAAATTGTGGTATGGCAACTTTGTGCATTTAGGGCTGGTACCTACTTCTAACAGATGGTGATGGGACTTATGATAAAATGTTACTAACCCAGGTTGCATCATTGCTAATTTAGTCTAATTTTTGCAGTAGCAGCTTGCGGTGGTAAAGGTTAATGGCGTTCGACTATTTATTGTGAACAAGCACAATGAGTCAGACTAATTTTGAGTAAGTATATAAAAGATATGTTAGATATTGTTACTAATTTCTAATCTTCTAATTTTTAGAACCAATAAACAATACATTCTGGTAAATTGTTGCCTTCAACTGTTTAAAGTGGACCCATGACTAGAAACGCAGTGATTTCAGTGGCTAGATGATATAGAGAAAGACGGTGATGAGGCATTACCTTTTTTGGATGAAATCATGCTAGTAAAAAACACGCAGAAACTATATGTTTTAGACGTTGGGAAAATGAAGGAAAATCTGATCACGAGAAAAAAATTATAAAAAATTATTTGGTTTTCATATATTAAAGAGGGCCAAGAAAGAAACACATAGACATAAGCTGTATTTGTAGTATTGATTCAGAAAGTATGTCATTTTAATTAATATAACTGTCACACTTTATGTAAGCTTAATTTGACTAGTGAGGGTACTAATATCAAAGGTGGCAATCTCCAATTTTTAGAAAAATGAGATATATACGTCAAATTTTTCGTCTTTTCAAGCTCTACTGAACTAAAATATGTGCTGGTATCAAAACCGGCAATATCCCATGAAAAGTTCAGTCTGAATTTCTGTTTAAGAAACAAAAGTGGCAATCTCCGAAACGACAGCAGTATCAAATGCGGCAATCTCCATTCGTTCCAATAGCAGACGCCGCGGCGCGCACGTGACTATCTAGGCAGCATAGGTTTTGTTTCAGTTAGAAGTTTGACGTTTGACACGACGTGGTTGTGTCAACTAATGAAGTGAAATAATTAGGTTTATTTGATAATAACTGTAAAATCACTGATTAAGTGGTATTAATGGAAGCCTCTCCAGTACTTGTTTCGCCGGATAAGGCCAGAAAAAGTAAAAATGATCCCACTACATGGAAGTGTAATGTTAGAAAGAAGTTAAGGTACGTAGACTGTTTTACATGGCATTTTTGAATAATTAATTTTAATAATAATGTTATTGTATTAAAAGATATTCAGTACAGTATAATTAAATGGATTGATTTGAATTTCCAGGTATTCGTCAAAATCATTGCCAGAATACCCAAGATGCGGACACCGTAGTAACTCTTATCAATGTAGATCTTTGACAATGAAAGAAATTAAAGCTTTTCACCAGGCATTTTACTCTTCTAAAGATAAACTCATACAAGATTCTTTTATTTTGAAGCACTGTACGGTGGAACCATGTAAACGTCGTCGTGCCAAAAACCATACACATGTTCCGAAAACAACAACTATAAAATGTTTTATAAGAAATTCATCAAAAGAAGAGGTGCCTGTATGCCAAAAATCGTTTCTTCAAATACTAGACATCACAAAGCACCGCCTAAATTATATAATAAAGCACTTCAATAAAACTGGCCAAGCTCCGGTAGAGAATAGAGGAGGAAACCATAAAGCACATAAGTTTATAGAAAAACAGAAGGCAGTTGAAAATTTTATAACCAGCTTTAAATGCATAGAATCTCATTATTGTCGTTCAACAACAAAGAGAATGTACCTTCCATCAGACCTGACAATAAATAAAATGCACAAAATGTATAATGACGCAGCAGCAATAGAAGTTAAGGTTAAGAGGTCGTATTTTAGATTAATTTTCAATACAAAATTTAACTTGAGTTTTAAGACACCACATACCGATGTTTGCTCGACCTGCCTCAAATTAACTGAAAGACTCAAGCGCTCCGAGAATGACGAAGAGAAGAAACAGCTGACTACCAAAAAGAAAATCCACAAATTGAGAGCAGAAGATTTTTGAACTTTTGCGCAAAGAGAAGGATGACCTAATAATCCTTTCCTTCGATTGTCAAAAGAATTTGGTACTGCCTAAAGTTCCTGATCAGGCAGCCTACTATTCAAGGCAGTTGTATCTTTACAACTTTACCATCGTGCAAGGTACATCAAAAGCACGGTTAACCAAGGATACCTAACACATTTTCGTACTATTGGACCGAAAATGAATTTGGGAAAGGGTCTAACGAGATATCTTCCGCCGTGTATCATAGACTAAAACAGATCAAATGTGGACAGAGCCCCAAAACGATAAGGCTAGTGGCAGATGGGTGCAGTGGCCAAAATAAGAACACCATCTTAATGGGCATGTGCTGCAAGTGGTTATCTGAAGATGCCCCATTAAATGTTGAAAATTTAGAGCTGGTATTTCCTGTTGTTGGCCACTCTTTTTTACCAGCAGATAGAGTATTTGGCCAAATAGAAAAAAAAATAAGAAATTGGAAGTAATTGCAAATCCAGAAAAATATTTGCAAATACTTTCAGAAATTGAATCTGTTATACACTTAGGTGAAGATTGCAAAGTACTTAACTGGAAAAATACTGTCCAAGAAGTTATGAAACCACCAGGAAGTTGGCACTTTAAATTCAAGATTTCCAAGAGATTTTAATTAAAACGCTGTCGATCTGGAAATGTCGTAATACGAGGTGAATTACATTAAAAAAATGACTTAGGAGTCTTCAAAGGTGTTACAAAGAAAGGGAAAACACTTCAAATGATAAATCCTGAAGAAATAGAAAAGGGACAGGAAGTTAAACAACTCAAATTGAACGATGTAAACAAGCTGTTGACCAAACATTTTGGAAAAAATTGGAGGGAAATCGAAGACCTCAGATTTTATAATACTATTGTTCCGGACATTACTGAAGACGAAGAGGATCCTGAAATGGTAGAAGAATAAAGTACGATTTCATGTGAATTTGTTCCTGAAATACCCGCCGTATTAGTGTAAAATAATCAAATTGTTGAAAGAACGTTTTTTTTGTTTAATTTCTTTTGTATAGTGTAACGTTTATTTTGTGTTAGTATAGTTTTTTGTATCAAAAATATCTGTAGCCTTTTGTGTTTGTCTGCTAATAAACATTAACTTTCTGCTACAAAAATTATTGGATGTACGGTACTTATAAGCGTTTTGGCAACAAAAGCGTCAATCTCCATATTTTAGAAACAAAGTTGGCATTCTCCATTCATTTTATCCGTTTTTATCAGTGATTATTAAATATTCAAGTAATATTGTTTGTGTTTCTTGATTTTAACATTATTAACAACCTTACTGCATTTAAAGTATTAAATAATGTGCTTTGATATAACAACAATTTTTCGCCGATATCTCAAAATGACTAAATGGGAGATTGCCACCTTTGATATTAGTACCCTCAAGTCTTAAACCGCTTTTCAGGCAAACCCTTTAACTTTGTACATTTTAAGTCATGATTTTCACTAATCATCAAATATTGCTCATGCTAGAAATGTACTTTTGGAACGGTGAAATAATCAATTATGATTGAGTTTACTATGATAGTAGATGCAACATTAAGCAATTCAAATGTTCCAAATGCAAGCGGCAACACATGATTTTTGTCTTAAGGTGACTGATAATAGCTATTTACGTTATTAGACCGGTAGCAACATTTTTATGGCCGCGCCAATACTTTACAGGTTGAGCCCGTAGGGCGAGACCTGTATGTTTGGCAAGGCCATAAAAATGCTACCGGTGGTGTATCGTATAAGATTTTTTAGGATACGAGTCCGGTAGATAAAATTTACCGGCCGGTAGTTCTACTACTGGTCTAGGCCGGTAAATTTTATCTACCGGACTCGTTTGTAACTATGTAAAGGCTAGTTACCAATGCAGTATCCTAAAAATATTTTTATTTGTCCCTCACTTGTAAACATCAATTTATCAAGTCACTGTATTCACCTTGAAAATGTTTCTTAACTGGCTAGCCAGTAAAAAATTTACTGGCTAGCCAGTTATATTTTACAAGCGTGCTCATAGATAAATGATAGCGTGCAAAGCCAGAGTTGTCTTCCTTAGTATGTGTCATATTGATGAATTTAGTTGCTTGTCAGTTTGACATTTTGAATAAATGGTAAATTTCTAGTTATTTACAAATGAGAAACAAATAAAATATTCAACAAAACACACCAGGTAACCATTTTTACTGGCTCAAGGATATGACAGGCTCGCCTAACGGCTTGCCAGTCATCCCAATCCTATCGCCAGTAAAAACTGTTTTACTTGGCTTGTAATGTTAAATACTATTTTGAATCACTTGTTATGCATTCACTATTTTTGTTAATTTTAAATCTTGTTATGATTATTAAGTTGTCTTTGTAATATTCAATAATAAAATGTTCGTTTGTTCAATAAATTCCTTAGTACTGAAGTTATGTAGTTTAGCTTTCTAAGTATCTAGATGAGAGTGGGAGTTTCTCTCATATGTGGGTATTGGTGCTACAAGTTGAAGCAATAGAGGATTAAATGAGAATATGCACAATGGTTGAAGTGGGAAATCATTAGTGGGGGTATGGCTATTATACTCAATAATAAGAGCAACTTTATTAAGTAGGTACCTACCTAATACAAAAGAATCAGATCTATGAAATAATTGCCGTATTGTGAAAAATAAATAGTTATAGATAATTGGTACCTATCTACAGAAAACAAATGCTGATTTTTAAAGGATATATATCAGAAATGTTGAGCTTCCCTTTAGAAGTCTTTCCAAATTGCTTTGTATTGCAATCCTTGATGCGACATATTCTTTTGACCTAAGGAACTGCAATGGATGACCCACACATTTTATAACACTGTCGTAACTTAAACTTCTTGGTTTCTCAAGTTGGTATAGGTAATATTCATGGCACTGAATATTTGCTCACATTCTGTTGTCGAAACAAAAGTTTTAATGCTAGCAACAGGCGTTTTGCTGTTGTGTTATAAATATTCATGAAAAACTCTTACACAGTATTCTTTATCTAATTTAAACATCCGATGATATCCTAAACTTCAGTTCCTCCGTATCTTACACCCCTTTGTTCAGGCCACTGTTGAGGATCAAATACTTTTAAAGACCTAATTAAGGTGTCATATTCACTAGAATCGGGTATTTACTGTTGTTGACACATGAGATGCTAAATATGTAAATCACGGGAACATAAGTTTTCTACTAAGCATAGGAAGAATTTATTACAACTTCCATTAAATCACCTTGTATGAAATTTGATCTATTTTTAACAATTCCAATCATTTCATTCAGACCTTCCATAATAATTCGCATTTTTTCAACTACTATACCTACCACATTCTGTGATTCGACGAATTCTTTTGTTAATATCATTTTATAATTAATTTCATACTTTTGATATCTTGCATTGTATCTACCAACTTTTTTTTTATCTTTTATTATTATAAATTTTGAGGAAGTCAAATCTTTTGCAGTTCTATCTTTTTTTGAAAAATATAAATTTTCAAAGACAATAGTTATTTTCATAACAAGCGTCGAAAGTAACAAATATGGTGCGAGTGTTGATTAGGCAAACAAGGGTGTAGTGTAGCAAAGCCCGAGTGGATTTAAAACACGAGCACAGATATTTGCACTTTTGAGCGAGTTATGAACACTATTTTTTAGACAACCACACAAAGTAAATTCTATTTTTAAGAATTGTTTTTATTTCGTTTACAAAATTGATTGTTATATTATTATTGGTACAATTATGAGAGCTTGTTGGGAAGCATACAAACGAATAAAGCAAAAGCGTCTGGATTATTTGAGCCGTTACGATATGACTAGTACGATATATCGTGCTAGTGTATGAAATTGTCAACTTTCTGTAGTAGCCTGTTGCTGCGATAATATTACTTCATATACGATCGTCTAAAAAAGTTTGTTCATCATCTTGACTAGGATTTTTATCACCAACCCTTTGTATTAATTCTGATTTGTTCATTTTGAATAACCTTTGATATTCTTTTCTCTAGTAATTTTTCTTAGTTCTTTCAACGTTTGTTTCAGGAGTCATCTTGGTTTCAGGTCTGATTTTGCCACGGATTAATTGTTTTATCTACGACCACCACTAAAAGTAGGCCTTTTAGCGCTAGCTTGTTTCACACTAAAAGTGACGTTTACGTTTAGCGTGGTTAAAGAAATCAGCTGTTTACTTTTAGCCCATGTGCTAAAAGTGAAGTGAGGTTATAAAACTACAATTTCAAACTGGAAGTGAAGTTGTAAAGTTATTCTAGTTGCTTCTTGCGTTACAGGTAAAGTGTTTTTGAAATAAATACAGCGTTATGTAATGAATACAGTCAGATGTAGAGTATTAATAATTACATTTCGTAACTGACCTTGACTACTGTCATTCGCAAACATTCGCCCGCGCGGCATGGTCTACTGTTTATTGTGACATAATTTAGAAGTGTCGTAGATGCAAATCTTTGTTAAATCGATATTTATGGATTAATAACAGTAAAATTAAGGTCGTAGATAAAATATTGTATGCAAGGCGTGCTAAAAGTCGTCAACTTTTAGCACTTGTTACATAAATAGCTAATTTTTTAATAATTCTTCCAAACTAGGTGTCGTTGGGAAGCATATTTAAATTGTCATTTGACACATTATCTGAAATTTGATTTACTAGATCTATCTTTTAGCCTTCGACTTCGTCTTTGACTTCAGGCTGGCATTGCCAGACTTTATAGTTCATCAATTATTCCCAGTTTTTCAGCAATCGATTTTAATTTTTTAATATTAAGTATGTTTGATTTATTAAACCAATCGTCAGCATTGAGCTCTTCTTTTAGAATTAAGTTTGTAAGATCTGATTTAGTCTTTGTATTTTGTTATGGTAGTAACACCTGCACTGCCCACTGCTAAGCAACTCCTTTATTTTTTCCTAAAAGTAGATAATAAAGGACTACTGAAAATGTGAAAAGGAATTTTGTTGGTACATTTAACCGCACAGTATAAATAAGACTGCTTGAAAAAGAAAATTTGTTTTCGGTGTGATGGTAGCGTGAGAAGGCCCCCGTGTCGAAGATTTAGGTTATGTATTTCAGTGCAATATATTTTTTTATGCAAATACGGTGAAGTTCTTAATATTACAATTTTACGATAGAGACAAGCTCGTTGCAAATACCTTCTATTACTCATATTCAAGTTTGTGTGATATTCTTTCATATTCCAAAAACTAATCTTAAATAAGAATTCTGCATTGTTTGTATTTTATTGATGTCAAAAACATCCAAGCAGGGGCCATATATATAACATCACAGTAGTCAAACTGAGACAGCACTAGCGAGTTAGGTACCTATTAAAAAAAATACATAAATTTATTTTCATTTTTATATCACGGAGATGTCGTTGTTAAATATTGTTTTAAGATTAAAAAATGAGCGCTGCAAACATCGACTTATGTGTTCTTTAAAACGTAATTTATAGTCTGTCTAAAGTCCTAGATTTTTTACATTTTGAAATGGTATTATGATATCATTTATTTTGTCAGGAAAATCAGTAATGCCTAATTCATTTTGCTCGTTTTTGTTACCAAACATAACATTGGATTTCAGAGGATTAAGTTATTGTAAACAGTGTGTAGATTATCTAAATTAGAATTTAAGTTTTTATAGGTGTTAATACGTTTTTCTAGTTTGAATGACATATAAATTTGTGTATCATCGGCATACAAATGACAATTAGCGTATTTGAAGGGTAGGTACGGAAAACGTTGAAGTGAAGATAGTAAAAAAGATTGGGCCCAGGATATGCCCCGGGGAACGCCACACGCGACTTCTACAATATCAGACGTTTGACTTGCTACAATAACCCTTTCAGACCTGTTTGTAAATATTTTTCAAATAATTTGATTACACCCTCTTCTAGACTAATATAGTGTAGCATAGAAATTACAATATCATGGTTTAAAGTGTCGAAGGCTTTGGAGAAGTCGACAAGCACCAGCACTGCCAGCTGCTTTTAAAATATCATCAACTATATCCAAAAGAGCCGTGGAGCAACTGTAACCAGTTCTAAAGGCAGATTGGGTATTAGGAACAATTCTGCAATTTTTCAAATGCTCACTTAATTAAAATGCCATGGCTTTCTTCAAGTCATTCGACAATGTAGAAAGGATGCTAATTGGTCTTAAATCTTTTAGTGCTGATGGTTCTGCTACTTTAGGTAAGTTCGGGAATAATATTAGCTCTTTTGCACGACTTCGGAAAAACTGATTCGTTAGATGAAAGTTGATAATATGGGTAAGTATTGGTAGAAGAAACGGTACACTAGCTTTAAGTAAGAAAATACCTATTCCATTCCCTCCTACAGTTCTTGATTTAATAGATACTAGATATTTTAGAACAGCGGTCGGCAACCTTTTGGCAGGCAAGGGCCACATAGTGGCAAAATGAAGTGAAGGCGGGCCGCACTTATTCATAATTTTGATAATAGGTATACTATGTATATTGGAGTGATATTAAAAATGCGAAAACATTGTACTTCAATTTTATTAATACGCAGGAACAATGACAAAAAAATTAGGAAAAATAATAAAAATACGAGAACTATGTACAAAGTATATCTACCTACATATAATAACTTAATAACTGTACTTATAAAAAATTTAGTGTGACTTTTGAGGGTGTATTTTAGTGGCTATTTGTAGTATGTTAGCTTTCATGTTTGTAGTTGAAATTCGAAGAATAGCTCTCAAATGCTCATCTGTGAGACGAGAAGCATGTTTATTTTTTCTGTAACTGAGAATTTTTTTAATTACTACTTTTGTATCACATTTCAGTGGCTATTTGTTTCAATAATTTCAAGGAACTACTGATTTTGAGAAAATGGTAATATTAATTTCTTAACATTAAACTGCAGCAGGGTCGTTTCAGAATCCATGCTTTTAAAAAATTCACGCCTTTCTAGCTTATACTTAGAAGTAAACCCAAACACCATCTTCTGCTAAGTGGTCAAGCGGAAATGGAGCGAAAATAAATTCGCTCCCAAAAATAACGACGGCTGCCGAAGCGAAACCGAAGCGCTGTCGGTCAAGGAAGCGTTCAACTCAATCGCTACCTCAGCGCTATGCCGGCTGAACGCACCCACTCTGTGTCTGTGATATTACATACTTATTAAATGCACGCTCGCTTGAATTTTGCGCGCGCATGACGCAATTATTTAAATTTTAGGTAGGTATATAAGACTTTCATTTACAAAACAGTCGCGGGCCGCAAGACGGAGGGCTGCGGGCCGCATGCGGCCCGCGGGCCGCGGGTTGCCGACCCCTGTTTTAGAACATCAATTTCTGACACGCTTCAGAATTTGAAAAATTTATTTACTAAGGATTTAATGTTACTGTTATAACTTCAAAATTTAATTGACTACTTTAAATTTAAAATTATTTTTTATATATGTATATACCTACTCCACCACACCTTGACATGCAATCGTTCCGCACGAAATTATAACTATCGATTTTGACTACATGATTTTGGAAGTCACTGCTTAGCCAGGTCTCGGTTGCCGCCGCCACATCATAATTTGGCACTCTTTTAGTTTACACCCCCCACCTGGTTTACGATTTTTGTATTTCGCTTAAATGTGGGGGTGTAAATTAAAATAATGTTTACGGGCACCTTATTTAGTTTATACCGCCACCTACAACCTGGTTTACGAGTTTTGTATTTCGTTTACATGTGGGGGTGTAAACTAAAATAAGGTTTACGAGCAGCTTATTTAGTTTACACCCCACTTTTTTCCATTGTTTTGTATTGAAGCACTATGATTTTAATTGCGAGGTTAGGTTAGGTGAGTTTAGGTTAGGCTAGGTTAGGTAAGGTACGTTGGCGTGTTGTGCCTGGTGTGCACTCACGGCGGTAGGTGGCACTGATGGTGGATTGGCTTTAAGGTCACTAAATACATATAAAGGTACCGCCATTCCATTCCAAGATTTTGTTCCCCCAAATTAAAAAGGACAGAACATTATAAGAAAGTGAAAGTGAGAGTGAGACAAACTTTTGTGGATTTTTAGTGGAATTTAGAGAATTTGTAGTGGCACTACCAATGTTAATGCTCATTAATTATAAAGTGACAGATGTCAAAATATTAATGCTTTATAGACTGCATCGTTATTCGGTCGTAAATAAAAGGAAATGATAAAGATATTACAGTGAAAGTATTAACAGCAATAATGGTCAATTTGATATTCGAAAATGTAGGAGTGCGTGATCATAGTTGTAGGTATTCTTGTGGAGTTTTATTATGAGCTGGCGACGTTGGGAATCAAATTTTAAACTGTTTTAGCTAAAACTATTGAGAAATTAAGCTTTGAAGCCAGCAGAACATTACCAGTGATCATCCAAAGTTAATTTACATTCTTCAGTGCCGGATTGAGTAAAAAGGAAATAATATGTATATTTATATTCATATAAAATTTAGTGGATATTTTTTTACAGCTCGACGCATACCCACGCTTTTGCTCTCACACCTTGAAGAATAATTTTGTTGCCCGTATTCAATGTTTACTTTCCTTAAGAGGAAGTAAATCTTTGACTTAAAATACAAGTTTACTAGTGCTTCTTGTATGTTGTGACACGAAGGCAAACTGGTAGCATTCGAATTAAGAAAATTATTGCTGAGAAGATTTAGTTTTGTTTCTCCATTAATTAAGCAACTCTCGAATTTTCTGAAATGTTGTTCTGCATTTGAAAGGAACTCAAACACGTCTCTGCAAAGAACGAAGATAATAGCGTGAATGATTACATAATTATGGTATATAGTTGTAGTAGGTACCTTGTAGGGTAAATTATTTTTCTGACAGCGCTTTTGATTCTGTTAATCTCTTGTAAACAACTATTGCTGGATCATCGTGAGTTGTTGTAATTGCTTTTAAACATATTCCGCATTTCAAATTGGTGCTTTTTAGGAGCTGGTGGACTGTCCTTCCTGTTAAATAATATAAACTTTGCATCTCATCAACATTTATATCATCCACGAAGTCTTCAATCAAAGGAATTTGCTCACTTTCGATTTGTTTGATAACTTTTGTGTTTAAAAAATCTGTTAGGTAGTTAGAGTCATCAATTTCATAACTGCCACGCCTGTTTGGTTTAAAAAATTGAGCAACAGAAATAATTCTTAAAGCCATTTTAAAATATTTTGGACTCGGAATGGGATTTATAAAACGAATCATAGAAAATAAATTCTCTAAAGCGTCTTGTGTGAAGCGCCCTAAACAAACATAATTAAATTTTTTTTCGTTTATATAAAAATCTGCTAGTTCTATTGCATTGGTTGTTGCTAAAAGGACTCCAGTTTGAACAGGTTTCCATATATTTGGGGGTCCAATTTTCATAGTTTGAAATAATTCTACGATTTCTCTCAGAAAATGTATTGCATCGGTGTAGTTTCTAGAATTATCTGTACCTAAAGCCAAAGTTTTGGTACGGCTAGTCACAAATTTAAACCATTTGTGCATTGTTTCACAGAACCATGCTGTTGCAATAACTTGCTTCCCAAAAGACTTGTTTCGGCGCAGTACTTCAAGGCTGCTGCTGTATCATTATTTAAAAGTCTCAATGCCAGGCCGACTTTCATTTTATCATAATGTGATGGTTTAGTACAGCTTTCGGTTAAATATGGGGCAAGTTTTAGGTCTTTCGAATCAATTCTGATTAGCGCTCGGATATGTTCTATATCAACCACATTTGTTGGCAATGAGTATTTTTGAACGAAAGAAGGTGGAATGATAATTTTTTGACCGTTCGTTAAATGGTCTCTCAAATTTTTAAATATATGGGGAGGATCTGGATTGAAATACAATTTACGGGATGCATCGCATGGATGTTTTGACCAATTCTGTATGACCGAATATCTACCGGCGCGGATGTTGTACAATCTCCATAGAGCTTGATTTTGACCTCCCATATCACTAACTACACAATCTACCTTAAGACCCATAAACTCTGCTTCTGTAATAATATTTTCAATGTCCTCTTTAACCGAATTAGCATTAAATGATTTTCCAGTGAACTGGTAACCAACAACTTGCTTCCACCTGGTTGTAATACCAGCTAACATATAAACCAAACCATGTGTAGCAATTTCTTCAAATTGACTATCTGATGATGGTAGTGTTGGCCTTCCCAGAACCAAACCAGTGCTGGGATCAAAATCTAATTTTGGGGTAATAGCAATTTCATCAATTAAAATTGCGCAATGTTTTTCTTCATCTACCATCAAATCGACTTTAGTTTTCATAGCCGTTAATACTTCACGAAGTAGCCCCGGAGAAAACTTTAAATGTTCAATCCTTCTTTGAAGAGTACGTTGACTGGGCAGGGGTTGTCCAAGTTCCCTTATTACATCGTAACCTGAAGCGCCACATGTTAACCTCAGTCTATACGCTTTCATCATGGTCTCATCGGACCATTTAAAACCTCTCATTGAGCACCTTCCCAACGATATTAATTGGTCACGATTCAAAAACCAATTTAAATTTTCTTTTAACAGATTATTTTCGGTCCTTAGTTTTTCATTTTCTTTCCGTAACACATCAAATTTGCGGTTAGAATCTGCTAATTTTTTTCTTATTTTATTAAATTTAGATATTGGAACATGATTGGGACAGGATTCGGAAGGAGATACTGTTTTGTAATCTAATAAAATAATAATTATGTAAATATTTGTATTTAATAAACATGAAATGATCACTTTACTTTCATATTGGGCTTCTTCCATATCATCCAGATCAGATGCAGAACGAGGAGGTAGGATATTTAGCATTTGGGAGCTAACAGAAGGTGTTAAATTTGAGCTCCAATTAATTTTGGTATGTGTGGTTGAAGGGCTAGGAATAGGAATAGGTTCTATTTTCTGCAAGCAATCTAAACACAACAATAATTTCATTTAAGCAACGATTTCGTACTACGTTTATTTAATAAATAGCAGAAAATATACCTGTATTTAGAAAATTTATTTTGGATATATTTTACTGCAATTTACTACTCAGTGCAGCTCTTTGGACGTAGATATATTTGGATACGAGCATACATTTTTGTTTATTTATAAATTATATTACTTTCATCCATGTCGATTATTGATATTTTCTCAAATTAATGTTATCACTAGAGATTATTGTATAGGATGGTTTGCCGATTTAAATAATGCCGAATTATCCATTATTAAACCTAACAATTTATTAGCACTATCGTCCAAACGGCCAGTTTTGCACCTACCAGTATTGCAATTACATGCAGCGTCCTGTTGAACACCTAGATGTAAATGGGGTAACGCATCGGGTTTAAGTCTCGAATCTTTGGTTTTGCTAAACCGCATTCCCACATAAAAATCCTTTCGACAAAAGTGTTTCTAAAGTAATAAATATGGCAATATTAGTATTTTAAAGGGATATAGTAGTAATCAATGCCATACGCAACAAACTCGCAGGTCTTTATTAGAAAAAGTTGATCTTCCCAACATACAAAGCCATTTTTCCCGTTTTGATACATTTTTGATGCCTATAAAGTTATATATTTATTCGTAAACAGACTATCTACTTCTACATAGTATACCTGTGGGAATCCTATAAAGTTTAATTCCCTTCTTTGAAGTATTGCTACAATTAAGGACACAACAACTACTAACCATTTCAAATTATAAAACACCTATTTAATTAAACCTCAATTTAAATTAACTAACAAAATTAAATATAACAATAACAATAAAAAGAATGAATTCGAAGTAGATAACACAAAAATACTTAAACGCTCTTAATTACTTCTGCTGACAACAAGAATATTATTTTGACAGTTCTAGTGACACTAATGACAGGAACCCCAAATTAAAAGAGACAAAAGATATATGTTTTCGCAGTTGGCGGTACCTTATATGATTTAGTAACCTTAATTGGCTTTAGTGTACCTGTATAATACTCTTACTAAAGTATTATACAGGTACACTAATTGGCTTTAGAGATCCTGTATATAGTTTACTAAGAGTTGGGCAAACAGCCTGTTTTGACATGCATTTTTGATCCAAATTAGATATTAGACATATGTCAAACAAAGAGGTTATGGGAACCAACCTTGCTAACTTGC
Source organism: Agriotes lineatus (assembly GCA_940337035.1). NCBI lineage: Eukaryota > Metazoa > Arthropoda > Insecta > Coleoptera > Elateridae > Agriotes > Agriotes lineatus. The sequence goes on along the minus strand of OW679195.1, from coordinate 54,862,714 downwards.
CTTTGATGGGAGAGCTTTCAGAGTATTGATCATTCTTAGGATCTCTAGAACTGACTATTAGTAATATACGGCCAATTTAGTTAAGATTTAAATTTGCATGTGTGAAACTATCAGTTGTAACCTGTTACAAAATATGCAAAAACGGCACTTTTATCACACATGCCTTGCAAAAAGTGATCCAAACCAATCAAAATGTATCCCGAAATAACGGTCGGAGTTCGAAGCGAACAGCCGTACCGGTCGGGCGCGGTGTTCAGTGGCGAATCGAGTTTAACTAGTAACAGTAGTATTACAGCTGTAATTATACTAACTTGCAAGCATAGTGCGTTATCCATCTAAACGGACTGATAGGTCAAGTTCCTGACCGCCAGCCGCTATCTACGCGCGGTCGGGTAGATAGCGGTGCATTCCACTGTGATCCCATTCTATTAAATTTAATCAACTAAAAATTCCACCTGTACAACTCTACTTATAACTGTAAGTACAATAATAATAATTATGTCAAACTTGCAATCAGCTCCAATAAAACCACCAACATTAATTTACCCAGAAGCAAAAACTATCGCAATGGACATCGACATTGATAAAGATAAATCAAGCGAAAATATCTCCAAGAAACGCGGCTTATCTTCACCAGATGATGATATAAACAAGCGGCACATGTTTAATAATGCTACCCTGCTCACTAAAAATCAATTTTATGAGTTACAAAGCACATCAGAAAGTCCCCAAGTAAACCCTAATGAACCTCAAACCAACACCCAAAAACCCGCCCAAACTGAAACCACGAAAGTTCCACCTATATTCCTCCCTCAAGGTACGCACCATCAGAATATTATAAAGGATATTAAAGAGGTGTTAAAAAAAGATGACTTCACAACAACCTACAAAGGAATCCAACTAAAGATTAACTTAAACAATCCGGATGATTACAGAGCGTTAACCAAGTATTACGATCAAAACAAAGTTAACTATTACACATATCAACTACCTGAAAATGCAAACATCTCGGTAATAATGAGACATGTTCCAATTTCTATCACTGACAAAGAAATTTTCGATGAACTACATCAGCTAAAATATCCCGTACTTAAAGTAACCAGGCTACTAAACACTAAGAAAATCCCAATGCCAATCATCGCAATAGAACTTCAAAAAACCGAAAGCGCCAAACAAATTTTCAATTTAACCAGACTGTTATACTGCGTAGTTGCTGTAGAACCACGCTGCAAAACTAGTGAAATACCACAGTGCACCAACTGTCAAAGGGTGGGGCTCACCAAGAACTATTGCCATCTCCCTCCTCGCTGCGTCAAATGTAAAGACCACCATCACTATAGCAAGTGCCAAAAACCTAAAGAAGATAAACCCGGATGTGTTAACTGCGGGGGTGACCATACAGCCAACTATGGTGGATGTCCTTATATTAAATCCCACAGCAGAAGCACGTCTCATCGCTACCAAACATCTCCGAGCTTTCCTCAACCCAGATCAATCAACCCAAATGCACTTATAACCGGCAACGTCACGGCAAACCGCACATACGCTGAAATTGTTACCGCCCACAAAAAAGACACTCAAAAGGCACCAACCCCTAATCCTATGCTCACAACCATCATCGACAACATTATACAACTCATAACTCCATATCTTGATCAAATAAAAACCGCAATAATGTCACTAATCCCACTGCTATTCAATGGCGGGAAATAATCAGAGATTTCTTCAACAATTAACCTTAGCCAACTGGAACGCAGATGGGCTAAAAAATCAAAGATCTCAGTTCATATCGTTTATTGCAAGACACAAAATAGACATCATTTGTGTCACGGAAACGCACCTTATCCCAAACGAAAAATTCACGATTCCCGGCTATAGAATCTACAGAAATGACAGGAAACATGGAATTGGCTGGGGTGGCGCAGCAATAATAGTCAAACGTAACCTATTAGTCACAATGCTTGAACTGCACGACGTCACCAATATTGAGGCAGTAGCACTAAAAATGACTACAACTGAAAACTCCACAATAAAAATAATATCAGGGTATAAACCGCCAAATAAACAACTTAAGAAAAATGAACTACAAAACATGTTTATAAGCAATGAGCCCACGATTCTAATAGGTGACTTCAACTGCAAGAATACCAACTGGGGATGTAGGAAAACCAACCCCAATGGCACCAAACTGGAAAACTTTACATCCGAACTAGCAATCCAAGTAGCTGCACCCACAGAATACACATATTATCCTTATCGGGTAGATCATCTCCCTGATGTTTTAGACATAGTACTCCATAAAAATTTAACCGCACCTATTAACCAAGCGGTCGTTACTGAACTTGATTCCGATCACCTTCCGGTACTTATAACCTTAGGCTGTACTATCCAACAATACCCAAAGTTTCCCCAGTTAATAAATGGACCAATAGACTGGAGCGCATTTCAAGCATCCATCACAGCATCATTACCATGCCCAGCATATCTAACATCACCTGCTGACATTGACAATGCAATAGAAAATTTTAATGAGAAGGTTACGCAAGCGGTTGCACAAGCCACCTCCACCAATCGACTACGCCGCTATTTCGACTACCCAACGCCCCCACCTGAAATATTTAACCTTATTAATGAAAAGCACAGAACAAGAAGGCAATGGCAACGGACTCGAGATCCAGCGACCAAGTCCAGATTAAATCATCTAATTAGAATAGTCAAAGAGCGCCTAAACAATCACACTGTCCAATCTTACAACCATTATATTGCACACCTTGAGCCGGGTGATCCGAACATGTGGAGAGCCACCAAGAAACTTTTACGACAACCTCCAATTACTCCAGCGATTCGTGCAAACGGTCAAGTATACACACTCTCAACAACAACAACGGAGGAGGAGGAAAAGAGAGAGATTCTCTCTTTTCCTCCTCCTCCGTTGTTGTTGTTGAGAGAGATCATTGAAGAAGTAAAACGAGAAATTTACTACCACGACAACAGCAATATATCGCCAATAGATCCGGTTTCACCGGCGGAACTTAAGCAATATATCAAAAAGCTGAAAACCAAAAAAGCACCTGGTAAGGATATGATACCCAATATAATTTTGAAAAACCTTCCTATTAAATCGGTAGTTTACCTCACAGTACTTTTCAATGCGTGCCTAAGAGCGTCGTACTTTCCACACGCATGGAAAACAGCACACATCCTGATGTTTCCCAAGCCCAATAAAAACCACAGCGACCCAGCCTCGTATCGGCCAATTAGCCTGCTCTCAACAGTGTCTAAGCTTCTAGAACGTGTAATACACAGACGCTTAACTAAATTCATGGACGATCATAATGCTATACCCCCCATGCAATTTGGGTTTAGAAGCCAGCATTCCACCAACCACCAGGTACTTAGACTCATTGAAATTACAGAAAGAGGGTATGAAGCTAAGAAGCATACATTAATCGCATTTGTGGATGTTGCACAGGCATTTGACCGCGTATGGATGGACGGACTAATATACAAATTGCAAAAAATGAGTGTTCCAACATACTTATTGCTAACTATCCAATCGTTTCTGAATGACAGAAGCTTCCAGATAAAAATTGGTTCGTACCTGTCCACCATCCGCCAAATTAAATCCGGAGTCCCTCAAGGCTCAATTCTAGGACCAATCCTATTTAACACCTTTATGTCTGATATCCCAACCATTCCCAACAATGACCTGGCGATGTATGCTGACGATACAGCGATTATAGCACAGCATACAGATATCAACAGAGCAAGGGAAACTCTCCAAGACGGCATAAATAGCCTAACTGCATGGTTCTCCCGCTGGTGTATTACAATAAACGCTTCCAAATGCGAATGCAAGATCTTCACGCTCCGTAGACCCACTGACCCACCCAACATCACTATAGATAACACACCAATACAGTGGAATCCGAAAGATCGAGCTATCAAATATCTTGGGATATATCTTGACCGGCGATTAACATGGAGCCTCCACATTAACAAGAAGCTATCTGAATCTTACTCACGACTCGGCATGCTATATCCCATTCTAAACAAGAAATCAACACTCAAGATTAAATGTGGCTTACTTATTTACACATCAATCATCAGGCCAATATTCACCTATGGCTGCAGCATTTGGTGCTCCACGTCGAAAACAAACATCCATAAATTACAGGTCCTCCAAAACAAAGTGCTCCGCATCATCACAAATGCCGACTGGTACATACGTAATACTCAATTGCACAAGGAAAAGGGTATTCCAACAGTACAAGAATTTATTAATAAGTGCTCCAAGAACTTTTATGATACCCTTGATCAGTGCAGCGGTGCAACCCACTATGGTCTTGGAGCTCAATCAATTCATACAAGACTGAAACGGAAGTTACCCATCGACCTTCTGAACAGTGACAGTGAATAACATTTTTAGTGAACTCACTCATCAGTGCACAGTGTACATGCGGTAAAATTTTTCAAAATTTAGTGAGCGGTGCTCTTAGCACCACTAGTGCAACATACAGTGAAAACTTAATCAACAGTACCATGAATAGCAACAAATGCTGAACTGGTAGAAGACATTAAAAAAAAAAAAAAATAAATGTATCCCGTTGTTTGCCCAACTCTTAGTAACTTATATACAGGGACTCTAATTGGCTTGTTACATTCACTTTGCAAATAGCAGAAGTTTATAAAAGTGAATAATTTGTTTTACTTAATTTTCAATAAAAAGTTTGGGGTGTAAACTAATTTAGTTTAACATAGACTATAATTTAGTTTACACCCCCACATACAACTGATTTCTGATTTTTCTATTTAGCTGAAGTGTGGGGGTGTAAACTAAAAAAGTACCCATAATTTTGCTTAAGAATGTGATTTTTAAACGAATTGACGCTACTCAGCAACGAGCAAACGTTCAAGTGAGCAATCTTCATTGCCGTAAACAAGATTAATAAAATAAAACGATTACATTTTTATTTATAGCGGACACGTAAATACATTTTAAGTAAAAAAATAAAAACTAAAATCACTTGAAATTCTCTAAAATAGAACTGACAATTATATAAAAAACACGCTTAACCAACTTATTTAACTAATCCAGCTTCTGTACAGCAAAAAATAAATAGAAAAATAATAGTACAGTAGTATTTTATTTAGTTCGTCTATTGTGACTACACATCTCCTTTTTTTGTCAATATAATAATATGACCATTGGACGACCAGACATTTGTAGCCCCAATTTTTTTTACAGCTTCTTGTAGTGGCAGAAACCTATTTTTGGTAAGGTCTTCATGTATGATGACTCCTGTTGACTTTAGCAGCATCTTGTTGGTAAACAACATACATAGCTAACGAACTTGACAATGATGGGCCGAGGCATTGACTTTCTTTTCGAATTGGTTTTATCGGTCTTAACCACACCAATACAATGTGTATGGTCTAGGTCAGATTTGGAAATGTTCACTTTCATTTTATTCTAAATAAAGATAACACTTTTTCATCAGTATCTTCTGATATCCCAAATATGCAAACACAATTCCTTCGGCTATATTTAACCCTCTGTCGGGCGCAGTCGGCCTGAGAGGCCAGCAAAACACGTCCCGCCTCTCTTAATAGTTTCCTGCCCTGAGGTACTAAGTAGAATCCCTCTGCCCAGTTTACCATGAACTTCGTCCGGACTGTATAGAATCTTTGTGGCTTGTGAGGCCGGCTGCGCCCGATTACGAGTACGTTATTATTGCGGAGGTAAGTTTTTTCAAAATATTTTTATTACCAATTGTTTATTTTGCTTAAAATAATCCAGTTTTCGTGAAAGTTAGTCGATGTCTAGATAAATAAGTGCTATTCCGATACTGGCCTTACAGGCCGAGTGCGCCTGATAACGTTACCTCTCAAACTAATTTAAGTTTTACTCCAGTTGGTTCCAGATTTCCTGCTGAAATGGCCAGAAAAGTGTATAGTTTCTCCAACCCCAATGATGTTGAGGAATTAAGACGCCTCCTTGAGAATGATACTGCTGATGATCCTTTGAATGAGGATTTGGGCGAAGAAAGTGACATTGCTTCTCACGATCAGGTAGAAGAACGGGAAGAGGACTCAGAAACTGAGCAGGAAGATGATGGAACATTCGAGGAGGAGGAAGAAGAAGAGCAGACGGATAATTTTTTTCTCGGAAAAGATAAAAAGACAAAGTAGACCACAAAGCCCAGTCCAGCAGGTTTTCGTCGTAAACAAAGGCATAACATTATTACATATCTTCCAGGTGTAAAAGAAGTTGCTAAAAATGCAAAAACCATCCTGCAATGTTGGGAATGTTTATTTGACCCAGAAATTCTGGTATTGATTCTGAAATATGCAAACCAATACATCGAATCCGTCAAAGCAAAATTCGCCAGAGAGAGGGATGTAAAAAAAAACTGAAGAGATTGAAATCAAGGCGTTCATAGGATTATTGTATCTGGCTGGTGCTTATAGAGCAAACCGTCAGAGTCTAGAAGAGCTGTGGGGAACAGAAGGAGATGGAATTGAGAAATTTGGACTGGTAATGAATATAAAACGATTCAAGTTTCTCATACGATGTATTCGTTTTGATGATCTCACAAGCCGAGCACAGCGGAAAGAATATGATCGACTTTGTCCAATCCGTGAAGTGTTCCAGAGTTTTGTTCAGAACTGCCAAAAACACTACGTCCCTGGGGAAAATATCACAATTGATGAGATGTTGCCAGGATTCCGCGGGAAGTTTGCGTTCAGACAATATATACCCTCGAAACCTTCAAAATATGGTATAAAGTTATTTGCCCTAGTTGATGCCCGAATGGTATACACCTACAATATAGAAATATACCCAGGAAAACAGCCTGACGGGCCATTTTCAATTAGTAACAAGCCTAGTGAAGTGGTAAAACGAATGGTCTTGCCTCTTTTCGGTACAGGGCCCAACATAACCGCAGACAATTGGTTCACAGACATCGATCTGGTGAATGAGCTGAAAGAGAAGAAGCTGTCATATGTTGGAACGATAAGGAAAAATAAAAGAGGATTACCACCGGATTTTGTAAATATACGAGGACGGGCTCAGTACAGCAGCAAGTTCGGCTTCAATAATGGTAACAGTCTAGTTTCCTATGTACCAAACAAAGAAAGGAAAAAATGTTATTCTCATTTCATCACTCCGTGAAACTGATGCGATTGATGAATCTACAGGTGAAATGAAGAAGCCAAAAGTTATTACATTTTATAATTCCACCAAAGGGGGAGTAGACACAGTCGATCAAATGTCCTCAACTTTCAGTGTGAGCCAAAACACGAGACGTTGGCCAATGGTAATTTTTTTCGCATGTTTGAACGTGGCTGGCATAAATGCTCAAGTTATTTCAATGGGAAATGGCTTAGAACAGCTTAAGAGAAGAATTTTCCTGAAATCCTTGGCCCACCGACTTACGACCGGACAACTAGCATGGCGAAGCCTAAAAACAAGTGGAATGCCGAGTCAATTACAACTTCGCTTTAAAAGATTCTTACCACAGGAAGAACGTGAAAAATCCCCCCCTCCCCAACCTCCCAAAAGACGCAAGTGTGGTATGTGCATGTCTGAAAACAATTTCAGAATGACAAATTATGAGTGTAGAAATTGTCAAGAACCGATCTGCCTCAGCCATGTAAATGCCTTGTGTAAGAGCTGTTATTTGGCTGCCGATTTGAAGAACTCGCAGTCCGTTTCTGCCTACGACAGTGACGATGAATGATGGATAAACATTATAAAAAACAATAAGTTAAATTTTTCGATAATTTTTTCATTTTTATATCAATTGGTTCGTCTTGATTTGAAAAAGCTTCTGTGTCAAAGTAGAAATTTCATTTTTTGACTTAAAGTTTTATTTTGTTGAATAAACTTGTTATTTTTCGTCCAATTTGATATATTTTTTTCCTTGGATCCAAGTATAGAGTACTCTACCGATATTGTACATTAAAATTGATAAGGGTGGAGATAGAAGTGGGTGGCCTCTCAGGCCAAGTGCGCCCGATTTTGTTTCAGTTAGAGGTGCGCCCGACGGAGGGTTAATTTTTGCAGGAGTGCATTTGATAAATTTTTTACGATGCTGTTAACAAAATCCTCTATTTCAAACAGCTCCTTTAAATGATAACTGAATATCTCCCACTTGAGAGTTTGTAAAAGCATGGTGCTTCTGTTGAAAATTTCTTGTAGCAATTTTTTTTACACTCACACAGCTTGAGTATTAATAAGACACGTTTATATATTTTTTAATAACCAGTTCTAAGTCAACTAAATATCAATATTGTAGCTGCACATAAGCTTAACACACATAATATACTCGCGACACGGGCTCATGTTGGAATGTAATACAAGTAATACAAAGGCAACTTATAAATTATATTTTCTAAATATGTAAATACATCGCAAATAACCTTATCAACATATCTAGTAATTTATAAGCTTGTTTTGCAACACATATTTTGAAAAATTGGTATATTGTATCGAAACATTCTAATAATCATATTCATACCGTGCTAATTAAAAAAGTAATATAAAATTACAATCCTCTGAAAGTAATGTAGGCGAACAAGTATACTTCAATTTAGTATTCATTACCATGCACTATTAAAATGCTAAAAATTATAGAATTCACATTCTTCTTATCCATGATACATCCTGCGCCATTATGTAACTGACGTATAAAAATAATTTCAACAGACATTGTTTTTAAAATTTGTATAAAATAGCACAAAATCTTTCAGAAATTAATTGCGTCATAAGTTTGTTATATTACATTCAAGCTGCTTAAGTATGTAAAAATTTTTTTCTTTTTAATCGGGGGTGCAGTAGTCCATTGTTTTACAATTTTTTGTAGGTGGCGGAGTGGCAGATAAACGTCAACATAATCTACAAAAGTTGGTTAAAATGTTGTAATTTCACAATAAAAAAAATGTACCCCTCAGCACTGAAGTTCCTTTTTCACCCTCATGTGGCTAATTTGCCTTGGCCCTACGGGCCTCTGCAACTAAATCCACATTCATGATAAAAGGCTAAACTTCAGTACCTTGGTATAAAAAGTACTATTATTATTATATAGTTTTGTTTTACATTGGTTAATTTTCTTTAACGTAAATAATTCCATATTCAGTATGAACTTATTATTTTCTTACACTGGCATTTTATGTTACCTATAAAAGTATTTAAATGTTTATTCTAATTAAATACGAAAATTTGAAATAGTTGCAATAAATACAGGACAATGTGGGAAGAAACTGCAATATTTGGAGAATATGTTCAGGGGATCAAAAAAGACAAAGAAAGTCCTTAGGTTCAATTCTCAAGCGTTATGAAGATATTAGTAGTCATTAATAAACCTTCGCACATTATAGCATTTTGTGTATTTTTCTCAAAGTTAGCCATGGAAAACATTTACAAACATATGCTCTTCTCGTCGTTGGATTGGACGAGTGCCCATAGAATTGGCCATCAAGGCTACCAGACCTTAATCTCCTTCATTATTTTCTTAGGAGATGGCTATAATTTTTAGTTTATGCCACAGAAGTGCAAACGGAGAGGCATTACTTGATCAAATTATCAGTACTGCATCCTCCTATACTCCAATAGGCTCATATCTGCATAACGGTTGTGTATTCGACTCATGAGTACAGCGCTTTTCTGTTTGTTTTGATCCCTCGAACACATTATACAACTATAGGAGTTTCCTTTCCTATCACCCTGTATATAATTATTTTCTAAATATCAGTAAAAATATTTGTTCTTCAAATGATTTATATCAAGTGTTTAAAAAGTATTGTAATAAATAAGTACAGAAACGTAAAATATTCTGATACAAGACACTAAAAGCAACATCAATTTACTATAAAACCTATAAACTACAGTACACAAATAAATGAGGTTTTGTGGTCTTTTAATAGAGGTAAACGTTATTTTTTTACCACATCCAATAATTAATTACAACCTTGGAGAAACATCATGTGCATTTTCTTTACTATTAGCAATTCGAGATCCAAACTGCAATGCTCGTTTCTTAAAACCTGCTGCATTTTCCAAGCCTAAATGATAAGCTAAACTTCGCAGCAGAATTTTTTCTCCCAAACCATGTGGTAGGTAGCTAGTTGGGCAGGTTCTAGAAAGCAATTTTACATATACCTTTGTTAAATCTTTCTCAAACAACATACTTTTCCCAACAATTCAACTTTCGCACAAAATCAACAACATTTTCATCTAGATAGGGGGTACGCAACTGACGCCCGTGATCTGACACAACTCGGTCATCTCTGGCTAGATTGCGGTGGGAGATATTTTGCCAATCGTCTTCCAAAAATTGATGTAGCGCAGACCAACTACCCCGTTTAAACGCAGCTCGATGTTTTGTATAGCCCCCGAATAATTCATCTGCCCCCATACCTACCATTAAAATCTACATAAACTTGCAAGTTAGAAATCTGTTAGTTGCAACAAAAGACCTACCCTACATGGCGACTTGTAGCTTTCGTTTTGTCCTCGACTAGCAAACCATAGTGCACAACCTAGACTCTCATCTAAAATTGTGTTTAAAGGATGGATTAAGTTCGCTATGTGGTTATTCCTTTCTAACTCTAATTCCTTTTCTGCAACATCAATTTCAACAAAATTCCAGTTACGCTCCGGTCGTAACTGCTGCAGTTCAGCTAATGAGTTTAAGCCAGTCAATCTGTCAGGTGTTTTTGCTTTAAAAGCAACATTTAATAAGTCTATAGGGCGATTTTTTTCAGTAAATTTGTCAACTAATAATGCTAATATTGCACAGTCAACGCCACCAGAAAACAAAACACCGGTAAGTGCATGTGTGCATATACTGCGGTCCTTAATACAGTTCTGGCAAAATGTTGGTTGCGTTGCAATACGTTTTTCAACGGCTGTTGCTAGAAGGCTTTCCAAAACCTTCACTTTGTTTAGCCAAGTTTTGTCGTTTAATAGTAACCGAAATGCTTCGTGAAGTTTGGTTCGTTTAACTTCTTCTACTATCGTTAAATCACTCTCAGTTGGCGCAGTGAAACTCATGGGTTGAATTGTTTCAATTGGTTCCTTGATGTGAATTGGCATATCTAAAAATATTTCTAATTCTTTCAGTTTTGTTGCAAAATTGGAATGCCTATATTTCCAAGTAAATACTTCGACAGCTTTGGAATGCAAGTTGTAGCAAAATATGCCTATAGCAGGTAATTCGAGGCATTTAAACTGCGTGTTTTTACAAGCCACACTTGTTAATAATAGATTTTTCTTATCACTGCCAATCAATAGGCTACGCCTACCGTAAATATCACGACCAAAATATAACTTAGATGCACGTTTATCTAAATAAATAAAAGAGTAGGGACCTTGTATCTTTGCTAACGTCAAAGCAATGTTATCAGAATTTTCCAAAGCTTGTAATAATAACGCTGTATCTCCTTGTGCGTGCCTTAAATCATCAGATATTAAAGTTCCGCCGAATACATCCCCGTTATAAACAAAAACTGAAATGTCGGTCTCGATAGGTTGCGCAGTAACATCTTTGCCTTGCAGCCAGAGAACACTTGCAGCAAATATAAATTCGTGGCTATCAGTAATTACATTTTTAACACACTGAAAATCAGGGCCCCTGCGATTGATTTGAACCCTACACAATTCAAACTGTAAAATTGTAAGTCATTACGAGTTAAAATTTTATTTCCACATATATATTTACCACATCTTGTACACTCTGTTTATTGCAATTGTCTGTGCTGCTTTTGTTATCCGTGCAAAGGCAAAATATTCCACACATTATTTATGAAAAATGTAAGGTTAGATTTCTAGATTGCTTTTGTTTTACAAGAAACCATAACAGAAAACTTGCACTAACAGTGGCAACCTGGCATTACATATAACGTTGTATTTATTAATAGTGATGACATACACAAATCAATATACCATTATAGAATTTAGCGGAAATGAAGTGACTCGACTCCTAGACTGAACATTTGAACCCACCTTCAAGGTGAAATTTATAGGCATGGACCAAAGACAAGAACAGATTATAGATCTAACCTTTTATTGCAATTGGGAGACGCACATTATGCTACAGCCAATCACAATCAGAATCGTTTTAATAGGGAATTACTTATTATTTGTATAGTCTGTTCAGTAAACATAAAAACACAAAGTGGCCTTTGATTTCCAAAATTTCATGAGTGTAATTCCAGAATTTATCTTTGTCTAGGAATGTAAATACAAAAAGTTACTAAAACAAATAGGTTAAATATTGTAATTAACTACTTTTAAGGAAATTATACAAATACTGTGTTGGATAACATTTACATAGCGTTTATTAATAGGTATTTTTATTACATTTTATAAAACTTCAGGTGAGAATTTCTAGAAAAATATCTACTTTGACATCGACAATGAGAAATACTAATTGTAATTTTTAAATTCAAATCAGCCTGTATGCAGGTGTGGAAACCTTTGCAAAACAAAATACAGAATCCCTAATAGAGCAAATGCATGTAGACGGCGCTGTTGTCGATGTTTGGTATTAAAACCTAACCTTACTTTCTGTATCATATATTATAATACGAAAAGTGTTCAAAATGCCCTATAACTGTTGTGTACCAAGCTGTAATTCTGTGTCAAATAAACACAGAAATTTAATGTTTCACAAATTTCCTGAAGATAAAACCTTAAGGAAACAATGGCTAATTGCTATCAAGTCATCCAAAGTACCCACAAGGCACACAAAAATATGTTCAAAACATTTTCTTGAGAGTGATTACACAAATACTAGTATGGGTAAGTAACACATATACCTACAACCAGAATTTTATTATTTTTAAAAAACAATTTTATAATTACAGGACAGTGGAAAATTCTTAACTACAAGTCCTCTGTTCCGTCCCTGTATTTGCCAGTTAGGAAATTTGACAAAAAAATTGTTGCCAGTAAGCGAGCAGAGAGACTTAAGCGAAGGGAAGTAGCAATATCACAAGCAGACAGCTTCACAAATGTTCAAGTAATAAGTTCTGCAGAAAATATTGAACTTGACTCATCGATTCAAAATCCCGAAGCAAACAATACTCGCGAAGTGTGCGCCGAATATCTCGAAATAAATAAAGAAGGAAATAATATTCCAGTTAAAGAGACTGTTTCTGTTTCTGTTCAAACACCTGTTACGCTTAAAAGGTCACAACTTATATCTTATAATTTTTTAAGTCCAATGCAGCTTAAGAGGGGGCCGTCAGACACGATTAATAACAGATGGCGCCGTAAGCGAAAAGCAGATAGAGATCCTGTATATAGGTTACTAAGAGTTGGGCAAACAGCCCGATTTGACATACAATTTTGATCCAAATTAGATATTTGACATATGTCGAACCAAGAGGTTATGGGAACCAACCATGCTAACTTGCCTTTGATGAGAGAATTTTCAGAGTATGGATCATTCTTAGGATCTCTAGAACCGACTATTAGGAATATACGGCCAATTTAGTTAAGATTTGGATTTGCATGTGTGAAACTATCGGTCGTAACATATTACAAAATATGTAAAAACGGGACTTTTATCACACATGCCTTGTAAAAAGTGATCCAAACCAATCAAAATGTATCCCGTTGTTTGCCCAACTCTTAGTAACCTATATACAGGGACTCTAAAAGCAGACCTTTCTAATAATGTCATTATTTTAAATTTAAATGAATATCTAAGTTTGGAGGAAACACTAAAGCCATGAAGAAATACCTATAATGGCAATAACAAAGTTTCAATGCGAAATGGATTGTTTTAATACAGTAACTCATCGTCTGAAATCATAAAAATAAAAAAAAATAAAATCACCTACAAACATAATAATTTGTTATTGCCACTAGAAGGCTAACCACATCAATTACCTAAAATTTGAAATCAATCTATACAGTCTTTATTGAGAAAATGGAATTTTTGGGCAAATTATTGACAACTCCATGACCTCTACATGCCTTTGTGCATATAACGTTTCAGCTATTGCCACTGAGATGGCGCTGGCTATTATATGGATAGCTATACAGGTTACATAAAAATTTACACTTCCCATAACTTTTTTAATAACTGTAATAATTGCAATACAGATTTGATTTTTTTTATGTAATACAGTAAAATCTCTCATAAGCAGACACCTTCGGGACTGTAAAAAAGGGTCGGCATAATGGAGATGTCTGCTTATAGTAAAAAGTAAAAATTAAACCTACTAATAGCTAGTTGATAATTTGTTACATTTTTTGCTTGATTATTTCCTTCATACCTAAACTGGCCAATCATAAAGTCCGATTTTCTGTTGTTTATGGCATTACATAGTGAACAAAATCCTTGCTAAAACTTAGGGGCGATTAAAGCCCGCCAATTTGAAAAGGGTAATTTTGATTAGGATAATGGAATATCTGGCCTAGAACACTTTCCAAGTGATAGTAGCATCGAGTATGATGTATTTCACTAGTTTGACTTTCAGAACTAGGTACTTTCTAAAATATTGCTTGGTAGAAATTCATTTTCTGATGTTTTTGACGTTTACATTGACAAATATTTTAGAATTACTGAGCATCGCAGTGCTTCTTGTATTGCGTTATTATGGTAAACGAATACTAACAAACAAATTCATTTCGAGTCTGAAAATTGCAAAACGTCGCACCATTCACAATGAGTACCAGTAAAGATTTTTTGTAGTTCATTAATCGACAAAGCAATAAAAAATAGTGTCCCCGTCAATACAGGTACAACTAACAAATCAATATGGAGGCAATTCACAGCATTTGTGAAGAAAAAAAATATACTTTGCACCAGACTGCATCAATGGAATATATTACTACTGTATTGAAAAACTGGGGGTTCAAGGTGAAATTGTTGTGGGAGAACATGCAAGACCAGAATCTTCCTGACAATCATGAATTGTTTACTAAAATTGAAATAGCTTCATCTATTGTACAAACTTTACCAAAAATAATTAATACCTACTATTCCTTACTCAGGAAACTATATTCAAAATAAAATGTAAATATGCTATTTTGATTTAATTTAATCTCATTCAAGAAATAATCTTTAAATATAGGTACCCCTCATATAAGCCGTTCACGACCTTTTTGGGACAGAGTTGGCTATGATTTTTTCTTTTCATGTTGGACTAACTGATTCGATGATGTAGCGGATGCAACTTTTTTTTTCTGTCAGTGTCTGTTCGACATTTTCTTGCACCACATTGCCAGATTTAATATTTTAATATTCGTAAGAAAATAAATGATTTATCAAATGTGTAAAAATAATTTTAATTTCCGTCAAAGGAAAAGTCAAAATGCCCAAAATAATTTTGTTGCAACAAAAAATTTCCACTAAACGATGCTACTTCCAATTTAAGAAGGACAGACCACATTTAAAAGAAAGCGAGTCGATGTGGAGACTAGAGAATATCCGGCAACAATGTACCTATTCAGAAAATATAACCTTAAACTGAAAACAACCTAACCTAACACAAAAATTGTCAATTTCCATGAGGGAGTTTAGTTGCAACAGAGGTACTGCCAACAAAATTACTAGATGGTCATAGCCTCACCTGACCCAAAAAGATCGTGAACGGCTTATACAATTAATTCAATCTTATCAAAATTATGCAAAACTACATGTTAGCAAAATATTACTTTTGAGCAAATGTTTTCGTTATTAATTCAAAATAAAATCCCTCAACCTTAAATTTCCCTAACAACCAGCTTTGCATAATTTTAATTGATTAAATTCATAGTACTCGGGATATAACCTATAATTACCGATTTATTCTTCTTCGCTGATTCATACACGGAAACATACAAGCAAGAGATATAGTATCTGAATTCAAACCGACATTGAAGTTGTACCTATATTAACTGTATTTTATTTAGATACATAATAATTGACAAAGTAGTTAGATAACTGCTCATTTATTTACAAAAAAGAACCAACAGGGTGTAAAACAATGTTAACAAAATAGTTAAAATACACTGAGTTTACAATAAACATATTGAACAATTTAAAAATACCTGGCTTTACAAATGAGCACAATTTATCATAAAACAACCGTTCCCTTTTTATTTTTAAACATTTGAGGAGTATTTTCATTATCATTACTTAAATGAAATTAATAAAATTGTCTATGATCTTTTTAATTTTTTTTGCAACCAATATTTATACAACTCCGTTATTGCTGTCCACATAGAACTCAAAATAAGCCGATTTAACCCAAATTACCTATACACAAAAGTCCACCCCTGAAATGATGAAAAATGCTTTACCGCGTCTCTTGTATGAAATTAAAATAACAGGTAGGCTTTGAAAACATCATTTTTAAAGATTGACAGTAAATACAATGTGATTGAGGTCATCGTCCTGAGCCAAAGTGGTCTAGAATTTCCTCTTGACCTTGTACCTAAAAAAAGCTTAATAACATTTTAATTTCCTTATTTGAATAGATACTCACTTGATAATAATATGAATGATTCCTTTTCAAACGTATTATCGGTCCTTTCTTTTCTAAACAAATGCTACTTTGTTTCAAGTTTATCACCTCATCTATGGTAGTAGCTTCAAGATCACGGGCGGAATAGAAGCACTTGACTTCCAAAATTGCATCTTGTTCGACGATGCCTATAAAATGGTTCGAGTAGGTAAACTCAGTCAACATTTATAACATGGGTCCTTTAATAATGGGAATAGGAAAATAATATTTACCATCAGGAGATGCTCCTAGCAAACCATAATCTAAATCTACCCACAGGCCAGATTTCACTACTAGATTTGTTTCCTGCTGAAATTGTTCAATGGCAACTTGCTCTTTGGAAATGCCATACTCTGTAGCTTCTGCGTAAAAATTATTTTGGGTCAAACAACTTTTAACATTATGGCAAGGGGTACCTATGTGGCCGTCTCTTTATTATCCTTCCAAACATTGATGCTGTTAATCGTAATTGCCTTTCGCTTTTATAAATAGGATTTCCAAATTGCCCTACACAGTTTAGTTGAATATGGTCCCAACTCTACTACTGTGTTTCCAGTAACCGGACAAGGTTGCTTTGGAGTAGTGTCACATTCCACTCTTAATGGATCATTCTAAATTCTAAAATCAGAAATCACAGTAGAATATTAATTTACATACTTTGTTGTACTCTTACTGGCCATATTCCGAAGATGATGAGATGATATAACGCCATATTCCTTTTCCTGTAACTTTCTTAACTCCTGCTTCGTATGTCCTTAATTTCAGGTTTGGAGTTCTAAAACTGCAACAATGATCATACATACATTCTATTCAATAGTTAATACCTGTTAAGCAACTTACAAAGAATTTCCATAATTACTGGTGATGTCATCAGTTTTATTGGGCCCTTCATAACTAATATTTTCTGTCAATAATCTTTGTGTGTATAGAAAAGGCAAGGAGCCAGTTTATGCACGTCATCAACAAGTCATGATGTCACATATTTATTCCGTTTACGCTAGGTTTAAAAACGACTTAAATAAATCACAATGGTATGCAACCCACCAAACAGTATTCAACCGACTAACCAGTATGCAACCCAACAAACAGTATTCACCCATCAAACAGTAAAATTTATAAATTGCAATTATTATTGTGCATCAGATTACAACGTGATTATTATTTATTTAAATTGATCTAATTTATGAATTGATTAAAATAACTTAAAACGAACATTGACAAAACAGTAAAAATGTAAATTTATTTCAATACACTTGAAACTCAGCAAACTAATTATCTACAATATAATATAATAATTAATCGCTATCACAAGTGTCATCAGATTCTTCGTCGTTGACTTCTATTATTATTGGGGCAATGTCTTCTACATCAAAACCCACTTCCCTGTCCCACCACTTCTGTATAATGCCCTCTGCATGTGTAACGCAATTTGACCACGTTTCAGCTGTTACTTTACTTAACGCTTCTTGCCACATATTTAGGGTATTTTCTACGCCGTACCCATGTTCACCTATATGTTTATTATAATAGGTTTTGGCAATCCCCCACACATTTTCTATGGGGTTGAAAATGCAATGGTAGGGAGGAAGTCTGAGTACAGTATGTCCATACTGTTCCGCAAGGTTGTCTGCGACATACGTTTTTGGAGGTTTGTGCCTGAAAAAAATTTGTTAGTACTTGAGCACACAGAATTCACTTAATATACTTACTGTGCAACCAACTGCAATAATTCCATTTTTAACACATTCCCCTCAATATTCACTGACCGGCTTGTTAACCAATCAATAATGTCTTGTTTTTTCCAACTAGCATTGGGTGTTTTATCGGCCAATGTGCTATGATAACTTGCGTTATCCATAACAATAATTGAGGGCTCCTCCAAATTTTTCAAAAGCTGATCTTCAAACCATTTTAAAAAAACTTCCTGATTCATTTCCCCGTGGTAATCCGGGTTTTTTGTGCTCGATGTAAAAATCAATGAAGCACCAGGAATAAATCCATCTCTGTTGCCAGCATGAAGAACGATATATCTAAGAAAATAGATAAATAATATTATTTAAATACTGTTAAACTTACAATGCTAACCTTTTTCCATCTGATTTTATTTTTTTAACGCTGTTTTTACTATCATCTTGCCATGATCTAGAAACAGTGCCATTTTCAAAAATCCACGTTTCGTCTAAATATACAAATTGTGAAGGTTTTTCCTGGTGCAGATTTTTAATGTATTTTCTTAGAAACTCCACTCTGCGGAAAGCAATGTGATCCAACTCCATGAGCCCTCTGCGTGGATCATCCTTTTTCCAGCGGAATCCTATATCTTTCAGGACCTTTCCTAACGAAGATATTCCTCCCTTGAAAACATCTCTTTCCTTCAAAACTCGCAATAGAGATGCCCGAGTAATATGTTGTTCTAACAAAAAATTATTCTTACTTGTAATGTTCAGCAAAAGAGAGTAAATGATTCACTTACTGTTTTGGTACATTTCATAAACCACATTTCTTATGGCTACTTGGTCGAAATCGTCAACGTCCACTACGGGTTTGGTTCTAAGCTTTTTCCGCTTCGGACTTTTGATAAGTTCATTTGCCTTTATTGTCTGTGCAACCGAACTAACGGTTGGTAGACATATTTGCAAGGCATTTGCAACTCTCTATAATAAATAAAACACTATAATGTAATAATACAATAATTATACGTTGTTTAACAAACCTCTTGGACAGCAGCTAAAGGAATTAAGGGGCCTCCATTGTCGCGTTCCCGCTCAAAATAGCTTAGTAGGGAGGCTATAAGCTGTTTTGACTGCTTACATAGGGCTTTCGGCATTATTTCCACAGCACAAAACACGTAAACGCAATAACTAACTTTGAAAAAGCACTACTAACAATCCACGTACGATCTCAATTAGTTAGGTTAGAAACACAAAACAGTAACTAAATACTATGTAAACCAAATACGATGTCACACCAACCTAAGAGCGGAAAATTTGGCAATAAAAATCAATTTGTTCGTTATAAATCGATAAAACTTCAAAATATTAACAGATTCATTAAATATATGGTTTTATTTTTAAAGTTGATACAAAAGTAATTCTTTTCGACGAATTATTTATAAAAACTAAATCTTATTTTTATTTATTTGGGGTTAGCGTTGAATGACCCTGCAAAAGTGCATTGATGACGTGCATAAACTGGCTCGTTGCCTTTCCTATAGTAATAATTAAAATGACATGAATCAATGACAGAAGACTGAAACCCAGCGATTTACAATACTGAAGTTACTTAAAACAAGGCTTGTATAATAATGACTTAACTAATTACTTAATTAGTCTAATCCACGGCCTGCTGAATTTTTTGACAAACGTCAGAAGTGACATTTGTCACACAATTCAGCAGGCCGTGGTCTAATCTATGAGGTAGGGCTAGCGGTTTCTGTTTATGTAATCTTTGAATGTTTGCACTGTTGTCTGTTCTAGGTTACTTAGGTATTTTTACTGAACTTCATTATCACGTTTTTTACCGTTTCAATTTTTAAGTCACCTCAAATGTCTGCGTTTCGTACAAAGTATGGCGCATCACACATAGCACGTAGCACTTTACACGGAAATCTTTCTAACATTTGAATATTGGAGTTGGCTGCTGTACCCCACAGATGGATGCTGTAGGTCCAGATGGGTTTGAAGACTATGTTATACGTGTGAGTAATATAAGACTATACATTCGCAACTTTATTTTAGCATTAATCAATTTACCCATGCTAGTAACAATTGTCGTGTTTTTCTGTAGTCACTGTGTTGTTATTTTGTTTACAAATACATTGGTAACATTAAATAAATTCCCTATGTTTAATTTTGCATAATTCAGCCATGTACAGTGTTACATTATTTGCATTAATCAATTTACCCATGCTAGAAACAATTGTCGGTTGTGAAATTACAATGAAATAATTAAGTTTCAATTAGTTTCTGTAGTCACTGTGTTGTTATTTTGTTTATAAACACCATGGTAACATTAAGTAAATTCCCCATGTCTAATTTTGCATAATTAAGCCATGTACAGTCTTACATTATTCTCACTGCATACGAGATTGTTGCTTAACGATCATTTGGATTTTTTACCAAGAAGCCATTTTCATACCAAGCTGCTTGCCTTTTCCAGATGTGGAACTTACACGTCAACCCGTGTCGAAGTGCAGACGTAGGCATTTACCCTCCGTCAGTTGTAATTAGGGGAAAATTATTTGCAAGGACTGCTGGAGAAGTTTCTTTGCACTTTGCAAATGTTAAGTAATAGGATTTTGCTCCGTTTAATTAAACGCGTCATTTTTTCGTCTGTTGTACCACTTCATCTAGGGCTCTGTTGTAGGAGATTTACGGCAACAACCGGATCTCTATGTTTCACTATAATTACCTTAGCATCAGCAAAAAGTAGCTGAGAGTGAGTTGGCAATATTGCTGTGAAAATGAGGTAAAAGATGGACCAGGTACACTGCCCTGAGGCATGCCTGATTGGATTGATGTAGCTCTGTTTGGTCTTATCGGAATTTTACCTGAAAGTATCGTTCCTCTAGATAGGATTTTAGGATCTTATAGAAAGGGTGTGGTAAGAATGGCTTGAGTTTGTACAGTAGCCCTGTGTGCCAAACTCTGTCAAAGGCTTGACTGTCATCTATAAAATAGCTGTACAGTATGGCTTTTCTTCGAGGGCTTGATTAATTGTATCTACAACTGTGTGGACCTGCTGAATGGTAGAATCGTTGACACTAAAGCCAAACTGGTAACCTGGATAACGTTGTGTTCTTCCAAGATCAGGGTTAGTTTGTTGGCCATTTTTCCAGTAGCTTACTTAAGACGGGCAATAGGCCTATACGAACCAACTTCGTTGGGAGGTTTTCTGGGTTTGGGAATTAGTATTACCTACGCTACCTTCCATTGTCCTGGGAAGTGGCACAGCCTCAGGACAGCATTATATAACATGGTCAGCATCACTAGGCCCTAGCGCGGTCCTTTGTTTAATTTTCCTGTGATTAAATCATAGCCTGGGGTTTTCTTCGGGTTTAGGTGGTATTTAATTAGTCCCTGTAGCTGTGACTGTTTTAGTTGGTGTTGCTGTAACTGCAGCTTTTGTTGTTGCTGGAATTGAAGGCGCATAACATAGCTAGAGCTCGTGCTACGTATTAATTACGTGCTTGCATAAACGCATTATCTGCCGACACATGTGAGAACGCTGATAATGGGTTTATCTTGTCTTACAGATGTTTCACGTAATTGTTATCAGTAGTTAGTTGCATCGTTGACTTCGTACTTAAAACGTAACTTAACGTGAAATTAACGTGAAACGTGAATCAAGTCTTGGAAATTTTCACTCACGTTCACAGCCCGATTTTGAAATATTACTCACGTACACGCCGGGCCCGCCGTGAACCGACTGTTTTCACATCACGCGCGAATCCCTAATTGGATGCACTAATAATAATTTTGCTGTAGATTTTAATTGATTTAAAAAAGAACGTTTTGCTGTTATGTATGTACGAGTAGTTTCTCAACTTTTCGATTTTCTGTTGCCCAAGGCCTTTATGAGAAAAATTAAGTAGATACTTACCACTAATGTTTATTGTTATCTCTACCATCACACTCAAAAACCAATTTCAATTATTAGACGATTAAACAAATTTATTTCAGCTTATTACAAAATTTCGTTTTAACTCTTTATCTAGGACACCTGGATTGACTACTTTTTTGATAAGGTGATGTGATACATTTAAACTTATTCTTGTCAAATATAAATATTCATACACTAAAAAACTTTTTAATGTACACGTCAGTAGTGTAAGGCAAAGTTGCCTTCAAACAATAAGGAGCTGACTACTGCAAATACCTAAAATACGACTATCATCGTCGAACCATTCATCAATAGATTTTACTTTTAGAAAACATTTCCCGCAATATTTCTCCTAAAAGCCCTTTTAAAAGGTCAGACCGACACTCCTCCTCAAAACATTTTAGTGGTCCTGTTTGCGGAGGGGTAATTCGA
Source organism: Agriotes lineatus (assembly GCA_940337035.1). Lineage (NCBI taxonomy): Eukaryota > Metazoa > Arthropoda > Insecta > Coleoptera > Elateridae > Agriotes > Agriotes lineatus. Next base: position 54,840,175 of record OW679195.1, on the reverse strand, counting down.
ATCGTTAACCGTTTCTAACCGTTACAAAGCAACTGCTTGAATAACTACCTTTGCTAAATTGAGAATAGTGTTACAAGCAATCCATATCTCTCAAGAGAATAATGAATAAAAGTAATATAACACTAATTATAGAAAACTAATGTTTACATTTCTAAGTTGATCTCTTACCTACCGCTAGACTCTTCAGCTTTTCTCATTAAATTCAGGAATTATGCAGAACAAAACCGAAAGACTAACTTGTTTTGGCCTTTCCCAGCAGCATGTGTCTACGACGTAGATTTACAACTTCAACCCCAAGCGAGTAAACAGAATTTAAGATTGTGCAGTAAATTAACAAGACTAAGAAAAGCATATAACAATTAAAATTTTGGGCGAATCGTCAATCGGAGAACGACTGCAAGTTTCAACTAGTTATTGCCCTAACAAGAATATTAGAAATATCGTATTTCACTTTACTCCGTGAATGCAAGTACGTAAAGATTTTAATAAAGTCTTCACAAATCCCTTTAGAGCCAGCCAACCAAAGCTTCAGAAAAAAACTGCCTACCTAGGCTTTGATGAAATCCATGATACGCGTAACCAGGTTATTTAGGAAGTTCTGGCGCTTTTCTACTGGAATAAAAATACCTGGACCGGAATCTTTATTTTTATCCATTGGCGTAGTTGAACTCTAAAACGAAAGCTTAATGCAAGAAAATGATTCAACTTTCAATTCTGCTACTGCTGGGGTCCATTAATTTTTGTTTTCTCATTAGTACAGATGGAAGGCTTTCTACATTCTACATCAATTTTCCACCTATATGAAGTATTTTGAAACGTTTTTGTTGAAAAAAACGTCTGAAAATGTTTAGTACTCTGAATGAGTCGACATTTACACGCTACCTAAAATTATTATACATATATACTGGAAGTTGCACCACTAATCGTACAAGAATAGGATGACCACCTCTCAGGGTTTCACCCGGAGTCTCAGGGTTTAGACACCGCGTGTCCGGGCTCCGGGTTTTGTAATAATTTCTCCGGGCTGCACTCATTTTATAATAATGTCTAAAATTAACTTCACCGTTAGTTATATTAATGAATCATTTAATAGCCGCAAATAAGGAGAAATTTGGAAATTTTATATAGTTAGGTACAGAATTTTTGAGTATTAGTTTTATTTTTAATCTACTTTCATTTGATTCTAGAGGTAATTTACTTTTGTATTTCTCGTTCTTTCGTGATTCCTATCTCTTGAGTCAAGAATAGTTAAATTATTCTTTTCAAACCTCGTTGTTTGTTCTATTCAGAGTATTCATTTTAAATGTGTTTATTTATTATTCTTTTAAAATGGCAACTCAAGAGAGGCTAAAATTGTTTTTTATGTTTTAACTCGTATATAATATACTAAACCGTAGAATTTAGCAATACGATTTAAGATATTAGAAGAAAACCCATTACAAGAGGTTTTAAATAATACAGAGGTATAAATCCATACTTATTAAATTTGAAAATTTTGAGCACCCTATACAGCATTAACGCCGAAAAGCATTATTTCTCACTCGTAAAGTAATTCAGAAAAAACATAATTTTTAGGTAACGTTGAGTTTTTTTAATAAAATCGTTATTATTTCCAAAGCCGTTAACTTTAGAACAGCGGTTCTGAACCCTTTTTCTTGACGCATCTCTTAGCACGTTAGTTGTTTCTCAAGTACCCCCGAAGACTATTGTGTGCATAATATTAGCATAAGCTTTATTATTACAAAATAAAAGATCTTCATTAATGATTGAGGGAGTATTTTATAAAAATGACAACAAAAATGCAAAAAATACATATACTATTTATATTTTTAGTAATTTAAATCACAAAAATACTAACAATACTCGTATTTGAACCAAAACAAACACAATAGAAAAATATTCATAAAATAAATAACTCAAACTAACAATTTAGGAAACTAATAGTACGTACTATGTATACTATAGTTTTTGGTACATTAAATTAGAAAATATATGGATAATAGCGCTAAATTTAATAAGACACTTGTCAAGTTATCAGCAATTTTTTTTAAATTTGTTTGTCACGAAGTAAACTGGCACTTAATGCAAACTGAAGTGGAAATAATTACGGCTTATGTGTAGCAATATATTTGGCAAAGCCACACTCGCATAAATCTGCACTTAATTAGAAATTACAAAAGCCTTCTCACTGCTTTATCGGTTATATTTTTCTTTGTATGTCATATCACAAGAAACATCGATCAGTCCCATTTCTTCGTTTGTGGATACGACAGAATTGCTTCGCACTGTAAAGAAAGAGTTGATTATCCACATATAATCTATAATATACTTACTTACTACTTACTCCTTGGCTTCATCAGTCCTTAAAGGACCATAGCCTATAATATAATTTTTCTTAATGTGTGTCTGTCTGTCTGTGGCACAAAATCAAACTCACGTTCCTGCTTCGCAGATGTTTATATTTGTTTTTTCTTATCTTAGCGGTCCGCTCGCAGCTTGGCCTTCGGCGTATCCTATTTCACACGTGCCCCACACGTGCGCGTAGCTCGCCGTTTGCTTGTTTTCTATAATTTAAATAATATTTTTTGAAAACAAAACAAATCAAGTCCGCCATTTTGTATAAACAACCAGGCGTATCCCTTGGAACCACCCCGTGTATCTCTACACGTACGCCCACCCCTGGTTGAGAATTCCCATACAACTGTATATTATACCTAACTATAGGGCATTCTATTAAAAAAAAAAGAGTAGGTTTGGTCCGCCACACTTTTGTGAGCCACCCTGTAGAATAAAGACATTTCATTATTGTGCACCATTTTAGTAACTTCAACTTAAGCGATTTTCATATAACTTTTATAGTTTTATAAATACCTTCCACCCCCCATCTTTTCGAGACCCTGTATGTATATGGTGTAACTGAAATGTTTGGCATTATTTGAAGGGCGGATTTTACGTGACAAATTGACAAAAAAGTGCATTTAAACATAAGTTCAATTTTCAACCTTTAGGGAGATATGAGGGGGGGGAGGCGGTAGTTGAAATTGGATTTTTGTCATTTTACTGAAAATTGGGAAAGGATATTCAATTATTGTTAATGCCTTTATTATATGATTATATGATCTTTCCGCGGTATTTGTGACAAAAAAAGTATTAATAGAAGTGAAAATTGAATAAAAATAAAAACACAACAAAAAAACACCAGTTACTTCGACAGCTAAGTAAAAAAAAGGAAATTGTCTCTTGTAACAGCATCTATGACATTTCGCATTCAGACAGGGAGATATTTTCTACCAATAGAAGACTTCCTTAAGATTTAAAAAAAATGTATATGGCTGTATGGTGTTGAAATTGGCAACTCATAATGTATTTGTTTTGTAAAAAAACCATTGGTTTTAAGAAAAAAACTAAAACGAGCTAAAACGTTTTCAAGTAAAACAGGTTTTCCAAATCATTTTATCCAAAATTTTTTACGTTAAGAATTTTTAATAAAAACATTTATACGAGTTGCTAATTTTAATCTCTTAAAGCCTTACGGAAAAAACAAAAACCATTTCATAAATAAGCCTCCCCCCCACCCTCATTAGTGTCTCCGTAAAGGTTGAGAATTGAAACTATGCTTATATGAACTTTTTTGGCCAATTTGTGACGTACGATATGGGCAAGTATTTGAGTTACACCCTGTATTATATCTGTGGGTGAGTTCAAGAAGGGCCAATGTAATTTTTTTACTGTTTGGAGTTAAAAAGGCCAATGTACATTTCAGTTTGCTCTCTTTCATTGGTATAAAAATGGCCAATGTCGTTCGTAGGCATATGTCAACAAAAATCTCTATAATGTTTAATTTAAAATAAGGCCTATGTCTAGATCGGCCCTTTTTGATGATATAAAATTTCAAGCTTGGTAGTTGCAAACAGACCAATGTCTGACATTGGCCATTTTAGGGGCAAACATGTGAACGTGGTATTTGTTTACAACAGTTGACATATGCCCGTCAGTTCGATAAGAGCAGAAGCTCTTTAAATTTTGAACTTAAGATTTACATTTCCGATCAATCAAAATCGTATTATTACAAGTCTATAGTGTTTTAGTGCGTACGAAGACTAAAAAATATTAATATTAGCAACACAGGTAAGCAAATGGCAAACAAATTATATAAATGATAAAATTTGAGGTTAAAAAACCGACACTGCATCCAAATTAAATTAATATTTTTCCTCTTTATTTCAGAGACTGTTACTGGTGTATAAATTTAATTTTTCCTTAAGAAAATGGAAAATATTAAGTACTGCAAACAAGGGCGTTCAAAAATAATTCTGGAATTGTGTTTAGCAAATACAGGTATAAAATTGCTTATTTATCTATTTTACATTTTTATGCAGATTTAGCATCAACATGAATAGTTAATTACACGTGATGTTTACTGGTATTTTAACCCTTGCAGAGGACAACTGTACACGCGAAGCATGTGCTGCTGAGAATGAGATCCTTAATATGCCAGGTACTACCGAGGCGCAAGTGTGTCTAACGCAGGAAGATGATTATGGTGAGCATTAATATGATCATTTTTTACGGTGATTACATTATTGTTTCTAGTTTTTCTTTTATGGTAACATTTCCTCTTATTACAGGAACCTGCCCTGAAAACGATGTACTGTCTGAATTATTTCTTAACGAGATTGTAGTAGCCCCATTAGGAGATACTATGTTGGGTAAGCAACATCTGATATCGGAAAGCAGTATCGGGAATAAAGGTCAATTTCTTTTGTTAAAATGTTTTAAAATAGTTTGAGCAAAAAAGTACTTACATGTAACAAGTTGGCAATTTTTTGTAAAATAATTAATTCGAAGCAGGGTTAATAAGGGGTTAAAGGGTACATCATCTAATATTTAACCAAATTTGTTATGTAATTTACAATTTTCTTTCTTTTACCATCAACTTCTGTAAATGGTATGCAGGGTGAGGACAATAGGGTGCCTATTAACTTATTAAATACCTGTACGATGGATGTAATTGCAACAGACTTTGTAAATGAGTGTGCCAATGACATGCGAGGTAAAGACGAATCATTAAAAGCGGTTGCTCCAAGTAATTATAATATAAATCTTAACGCAGGTTTGCCATCTACGTCTCAAGTAGAAGTCGAACTATCTGAGGCATACTCTGATAGTGGATCATCATATGCACCACCGAGTTCTACTACTTCAAGTTCAGACAATGACCAGATTCTCAAATCCAATAGAAGATCAAATACAACAAATCCTGAAACTTCGCAACATAAAAAAGATATAGGCGTACAAGGTAAAAGTAATTTAGGTATTTCTATTCACAAAGGAAAGCATACCATAAAGCGTAAAGCCAGAAATTCTCGCAAAAGAACACGAAATCCTGATACCTGGCATAAAAATGTGAATAAAAGAAAGAAAACTGCTGGCGAAGAGTATATAAATTATAAAAAAGTGGCTGTGCCAGCTAAGCGAATGCTTTCTCCATGTGGTGACACATGTCGTCGCAAATGCAGAGATCACTTTCCTGAAGAGATAAGAGAGAATATTTTTCAAGATTTCTATAAACTGTCATTAAGCAACCAGCAACAGTTCATTTTGCTTCACGTTAAGGAGTCAGATAAAAATGTGCAAAGATTACGCCGAGACGCAGATACGCCTTCTCGTAGAAACTTTACTAAACGATATAATTTTAAAAAAACCGGTATGACTATAGAAGTTTGTCAAAAAATGTTTTTGAATACTCTGTCAATCTCTCTAAAAAGAGTAAGAGTAGTATGCGAAAAGCAAAGAGTTTCAACGTTAGGAGTTTGTTCAGAAGACCAACGAGGGAAACATGGCAATCAAAAACGAATTTCTGAAGATCATGTTAATATTATAAAAGAGCATATAAATAGCTTTCCAGCCTTTGAAAGCCACTATTCACGTAGCCACACCAAAAAAAAGTACCTTTCACCAGAATTAACTGTATCAAAGATGTACAAACTATACAAAGAGTCCTGTAATAAACGTAATATTGCTTATCAAAGCGAGTCATTTTATCGAAAAATATTTGGAGAATGTTTTAACTTGGCATTTAAGAAACCGAAAAATGATACATGTGCTAAATGCGATAAGTATGAAATGGTCATTAACTCAACGAATTGCGAAAAGAACAAACGAAATACAATAGCTTTAAGGGATCACCATGTAAATGCTGCCGAAGCAGCCTATAATGAAAAAAAAGATGATAAAATTAAAAGCAAACATTCTAATACAACAATGACGGTGTCATTTGACTTACAAAAATGTCTGTCCACACCATATCTTAAAAATGTTGTGTCATTTTATAAGCGACAACTCTGGACATTCAATTTAACATTGTATGTGATCACTCAGAATTCCAACCGAGCTATCTGTTACATTTGGAACGAATCGCTGGCCAAACGTGGTGGTCAAGAAATAGCTTCTTGCCTATATAAGTTTTTTAAAGAAAACATTCCGGATGAAATTGAAACAACTAATATTTACAGCGACTGTTGCTCAGGCCAGAATCGTAATATATTTGTAGCTGTTATGTTTCTTGAAATAATTAGGAGCTATCGAATAAGTAACAGGGGAATTGCAATAAACCACAAATTCTTAGAACCCGGACATACGCACATGGAAGCGGATACTATCCATGCTGCCATAGAAAGAGAGAAGAAAAAGACAAATGCTGACATTGAGATTCCCAAAGACTGGATAAACCTAATCAGAATGATTGACCGAAGTCCTAAACTGGAAGTAGTTGAAATGGTTCAATCAGATTTCTTAAATTTTGAACATTTATTGAAAGGTGTTTATGTTAATAGAAGCGTAAATACTCAAAAGGAAAATGTTAACTGGTTAAAGTTAAGAATCATGTCCTATACTGTGGAACATTCAGATACTATTTTGTATAAGAATTCCTACTTGCCCGACGAACTTTTTAAATCACTAAACCTAACAAGGAAAAGGACAAGCAAGAGATTTATTGCAGACCATGAATTACGACCTTTGTATAATGGACCTGTAGACTTACCTATTAAAAAGGTCAACGATTTAAAAGAACTAATGCCTTACATATATCCAAATAACGTAATTTATTATTCCACTTTTGTTGATTCTTTAATAGGTAGTCCAGATATCGAGGAGTTAACAGATAATGAACATGACGATGAATATGATGAGCAAACATGACCGCAAAAAGTTGGTACTTGAAAATGTTTAGAGTTTAGTATCTATACGTTCTACGTTTCTTGTTATTTTTTCTAGAATTCTTCATTTGTAAGTCATAATTAAAATATACATTTATAACAATAAATTTGTTTTATTTAGTTTTATTATCTCTGTTTTATGGTGAAGGTAAAATATCAAAACGGCCAAAGTAACTTTTTTTTTATTTGCAAATTCTCAAAAAGGCCAATGTCAAAAATAAAACCTACAATAACAATATTTTTTTAGATCTTAAATGCAGGAAAAACTTAGGATATCTATATATTTTAATAACACAAAACTGTATTTGCAATACTGCCTAATTAAGACTAAAATAAATTGTTTTGTAAGTCTACAAATTTTCCGACAGCGATAAGTAACAAATACCAATTTTGACATTGGCCTTTCTTGAACTCACCCACAGATATTTGCTAACCATTAATAGGAGTGGATATCAATATAGGCTGGAGTAGAAGAAGAATAGTAAGAAATGAACACGTTGTTTTTTTTGCTTGCTTTTTGTTTTCTATAAACATTCTGTATTTCTTATTGAAGAAAACCTTTTTTTACTCACGAAGGATCTCAGGGTTTATATAAATTGAAAGGTGGTCACCCTATACAAGAATGACGTGCCGATATTAGATATTAAAATATAATTAAAACACTGCCACTTACTGAGACACACTGTGTTAAAGTTAAAATTAGTTTTAATGCTTTCCAATAGAATGGCAGCTGTTAGATGATTCCGTTTTAAAATTGGGAAAACAGGTTTTTGAGGGTGAATAATAATTATCTGCAAGCTACTGCAAGTTCGCCTCTGACGCAACAGAGGTCAACATAAGTTCAATTTATTTTTCATGAACTATGTACTAATATTGAAGTTATATCTGAATAAAACTGATATAATTAATAAAACAGCCAAACTCAACTACTTTTGAGAAATCTGCAGATTACGTTTTCAATGCGATCTATTCGGAAGCCAACTTTCCGAACTATTCGTATACTATAGTATATTGTGGCGCAAGTGTGTGAATCTGACTTGTTTACTGCATTGCTGAATTTGATGAGAGACGCGCCGCAGGTTGAACCACCCCCACATGAATGTCAAAACGGCTTCACGCTTGTGCTGTACATTATACTTTTTCCATGTTACATTGTAAAAATGAATTTAGAAAAACATGTTTTAATTTTCTTTACTGTAATAAATATAATTATTATTAATCGTACGAGGGGTTATTGATAAGTACTTAGCCTACCATACAAAACGCCACAATATTTCAAAACAAAATTTTATTTATTCAACATAATCTCCTTTAAGACTTATACATTTTAGCAGAACGTTCATAAAGTAATTCTAAGCCATTTAAAAAAATCTCCTCCACTCCTCAACGGTACATATTGCTTCGTCATTTGTCGAAAATCTTTTACTTTTCAAATGTTATTTGAGTTTTGGGAACAAATAATAGTCTGACAGTGCCAAATCATCAATTTTCTATAGTGCAATCAACGACGAGCTGAAGCGTTGTCTTGCAAAAAGAGCACACCTCTGGAAAGTTTTTCGCGGCGTTTTTCCACAATTCTCTTACGTAATTTAGTCAGCAACTCAGTATAATATGCTCCCGTGCTGGTTCTGCCCCGTTCCAAATAATCTATCGGAATTATGCCATTTTGTCCCAGAAAACTGAAACAAGAATCTTGCCAGCCGATTTTTGAACACGGAACCAACATGCTTTCACTGTTTGGATTGTTCTTTAATCTCTGGGTCATAGTGATGGACCCAAGTTTCGTCCATAGTAAGCCAATCTAAAAAGTTTGAGAAATATTCTGCAAAACGGAGGCAGATTTCCTTTGACGTTGTCAATCGTATGCGCTTCTGATCAACGTTCAAGCATCTTGGAATCCATTTGGCAGAAAGCTTTCTCATACCCAAGTCGCGATGGATGATGTGACACACACCTTCATAGAAAATGTGCAATGCTTCCGCAATATTCTTAATTCCAATACGTCGATTTTCGTATTATTACAATTTATTAGCTTAAAGTCCAATCATTCAGAAACTATCTACAGCGATTATTTAAATTTCGAGTCACTGTACGCATTGCTATTAATAATGTTCAAGTTTGGCCAGATAATCTAATTTGATATCGTAAACACCTAGACAATACTGCCAACGACGTAACGGTGCTCACAGAGTCTGACCTCAGAGAGGCGGCTGTAGTGCCAACCATGTTTGCGTCTGTTTCCAGAAGAAAGGCAGCCAAGGATTACGAAAGCCTTACCATATAAAGTGAGGGAGTTGCTCGAGGCCATTTTTTATGAAAATCTAACGACTCCAACAATCAGATAACATCACAGGGAAGATGTTATCTTAAACTAGGCATCGGAAAAGTGTAATGTAGAACAAACGATGACAGTCGAGTCTCAGTAAAGATAGAATACCTTCTACTACTGACCCGTCTGGCCAGCGGGGCGTGTTAAAACTTAAAACTATGTTAACAAACACATGAAAAGCCGACTATTCAAAACGAAGTACCCCCGATGAGTGGAGATCAAGTTTTACAATCTCATATTGAACAAATTCGAAAAATAGAATTATAGGGACAAGGTAAACGAAAAAGAAGAAGTAAAAAAGATGCTATTTGTATCCACATTCAACACACCAACATTATCAACAGAAGACAAATTAATAGAAGTACAAGCGGAATTCAATAATATAAAATGGAACGTCATAGGATTATCGGAGGTAAGAAGATTAGAAAAAGCATGCATAACTCTTAAAAGTGGCCACAAAATGTTTTGCAAAGGAAATGAAAAAAGAATAATAGGAGTAGCACTATTAATTAATAAAATTATATAAAACAAAATAACACAATACAAAAGCATATCGGAGAGGGTTATCTTCATAAACATCCAAATTGATAGAAGATACC